>JBBBDQ010000792.1:2527500-2627500 GCA_037127315.1 Ascarosepion bandense | reverse complement strand
AAGAATCCACCTCCTGGGCTAGAAAAAGAAAGAATCCACCTCCTGGGCTAAAAAAAGAATTCACTCCTTGGCTAAAAAATAATCCACCCCTGAGCTAGAAAAAGAAAAAGTTTACCTCTGGGCTAGAAAAAGAATCCACCTATGGGCTAAAAAAAGAATTCACCCCTGGGCTAGAAAAAAATCGTATGACAGATTTTTTAATCTATATCTACGAAACGATTCTTTTCCACGCATGCTCATCACGTGTTCACTTGTCAGTGCATCAACTGACATCTTGTGAGGTACGGATCTGCACTTGATTGCCTGGATGGTACCCCCGGTCTACACTGCACTTGATTTCCTTCTGGAAACACTTTCAGTGCAAAGTCTATTCCAACATCATCTGTGGTGAGTCGAGTACATAAATACATTATCGTTCATTTACATTATCGTTCATCTAAAACGGAATACATAAATTAACTGAAAAGTGACGCATATTAATAAAAAGCCAAGAAAGAATGGCATACTGGTGCTATGAAATTATATCCTTGAAATAGTTTATCAAATATGGATACCTTTGTTTAACAATACGTTTAAAAAAGCAGTGAAAACGCATTTATAACGAAATATAGCGATATTGATCTAACTCAATTCGAGTTTAGGCCATGTAATTGTCCTATGTGTATTATCTTAAGCAGAAAGATTTTTAAATCGATATCAGCATAGATGAGATTCTATAAAAACACATGAACTAATAAAAAAATAGATACAGATTGAGATAGATATAAACAGATATAGACAGATAGATATGCTCCAATATGCTTAGCTTCCTGGTGTCTCTTCTGCATGAATTTACTCGAGCTACTAGACTGGCAACTAGGTCCCACTCTTTTATAGTGAAAACAATCAAATGTAACTGCAACTTCCACTCTTTCAGCTTTTTTCTCGTACTTCCCGCCGATGGAATTCTCTTATGTATACTTGCTTCCCTGACATCTACAATCTCCAAGATTTTAAATGCAACATCAATTGCTATTTCTTATCTCCTTGACCCTCATCCTTTCCCTGACAACCTTTGTATCATGTTCTTCTCCCTTTCTCTACTCTCTCGCAGCTCTCTTCACACCATTGTTCTCATCCTTCTTTTACCCATTCTCTGACAACCCCTGTAAATTGTTCCTCTTTCTCATCACTCTCCTCTTATGTAACCCCCTGTAATATTCACCCTGTAATATTCCGGGGGTATTTGCGCGTAAGTGAATATACCGAACCCAAATGGAATTCGAACTCGGCTCGCTGATTAACAATTCTGAACCATTATCCACCACCTGCACATTCAATCTCACAGCACCTGGTATTCCCAAGCGGTCATCCATCTAGTTACTGACCAGGCCCAACGTTGTTTAACTTCGATGATCGTACAGAACAAGTGTTTTAACGTGAAGTCGCCATAAGTCCAGAAAGACTGGAAAGTGAAGACTGGGTAGCTCCAGCCCAAATATGACGGCAGTACCTCATTTTCGGCCTGGTCCGGCTCTTATAGTAGGAGGAGTCAGGTACATTCTGGAGCGCTACAGGGAACTGACTATTTTCCCAGCATCTTTAGCGATGCATCGTATATACGAGGTCTTCTTAAGGTCTGGGCTGAGCTTAAATCCCAATAGGTGTTCAAGCTTGAGGTGTTCTTACTTGAGAAATTGCCTGTTAATCGTGATAAGACGAACAATCAGTGCTTTTGTTCAGTGGTGATCGAACATTACTAGTCCTAAAATTAAAGCTTTTTTTGTTCCTTCCCAGTAAAGATTGCTTTATATGAACAGAAGTTGACAACATGTCAACTATATCAACTACTACTACTATATTAACTAGTATTTCTTTTATGTGCCGTATTCATTCAGAACGTAGAGGATCATAGCCCTCCACATTTCCCAGTCGCTTGTGGCACTTAATATATTTTGTATTGGTATTTCTGCCAGACCCTACTCTGTCATAAATTTGCTTAAGCCCATTAAGTATGTCTCGCGCTTTTCCCCCTACCCCCTTTCTCTCTATCTGTTTTGTGTGTATCAGATTTTCCAGACCCTCCTTCCTCATCATGTGTCTTAGAAATGTCAACTGTCTCTTCCTAATGTTAAGTATAAATTTCCTTTTTGTTTTCATTCTCTTTAAAACCTCGTTGTTACTCACATACTTGACCCATGGTATCCTCAGCATCCTTCTGTAGAACTACATTTCTGTTTCTTTGTTTCTCTCCTTTATCTTTGAGGAGATTGTCCAGCATTTGCTTCCATATAAGAGGACATATATCACGTAACAATTCAGTACACTTTTCTTTGTTTCCAACGAAATTTTCCTGTCTCTCAGTAGTCTACTCAGCTTTTGGAATACGTCTTTGGTCATTCCAATACGCATTCAGATCAAAGTGTTGCACATTTTGTCTTCTATTAGAACACTTCCCAGGTATTTGTCTATCCAGGTATTTTGGATATAGACGTTGGTTAGTCCCTGTGTCTTGACTCAAAGTGTTGTGAGTTCAATATCACACTACAGCAGTGGTGAGCAATTAACTTAGAGGGTTAGAAGGAAATAACTCATGACTACCAGAAGAGGCTGTAAACAAAGAATGAGAATGATATACACCAGTGATTGTAATAAAGGATTCGGTTCGAAATTCCTAGCACTCGAAGAAGGCCGGAGCGTATAACAGCAGAAACGTAGTACAAATGGCAACAAAGATGGGGACCATAGCCCGAATAATGCAAATAGTCTAAACTTCCCAGGTATTTAAAATTCTGTACTTGTTTATCAACGACCTAGTATCCCTGACCTGTAGTTGACATTTTGGGCTTCTCTTTTTGCTGATAACCATGCATTTAGTTTTGTATGAGTTTACGTTTAGTCCTTTCTTCTCGCTTTCCTTCGCTACATTCTGTAGAAGGGGTTGTAGTTTCCTTTTCGAGTCTGCAGCAGTTTCTTTATTTCCAGAAAGATCGAATATGTATTAGCGTTTCGTAAAATTTCAGTGCAGATCACGTAATTGTCTTGCTCAACCCGCTGAACATTCCAAGGTTATAGGACCACTTCACTTTGAAACACTGGTTCTCGTACGATCACCGAAGTTAAGCAACGTTGAGTCTGATCTGTACCCAGATGGGTGACCGCTTGGGAATACCAGGTGCTGTAAGCTTGAATGTGCAGGTAGTGTAATGAATAATAACTAGGAATTCTTAATCGGAGAGCCGAGTTCTATTCCAGTAGGGTTCGTTATATTCACCTACACGCAATAATCCACATCTTTTCACCATATATGGGTTAATTAGTAAGACTTGTACCACTGCAACCGTTATCTATGAAGTAAAACTGCGTACGAAATAGTTAAATTTCGGCACTAAATAGCATATGGATATTGATATGCCGCTAAACAAATATCAACTACACATGAATGTATTAAAAAAGTATATTTCTAAACATGGGCTACGTTTTCAGTGCTTTTAAAAATTGGCTCATTCTTTAAGAGACTCTGCAAAGAAAATCTTTTCTTCGAAAACTCGTCAATGCAGAACAACCTCAGCGTTCTTCCCCGCACGTGCACGGGCACGATTGTCAGTATGGCACGGTATGTGTCGGTTCAATTTTCACGGTAAGACAAAATCCAAAGGCGAATCAATGGCTTCATTTCTGGTGCCCATTTATTGATAAGCAAAAAAAGGAAGTCGAGATGGAAATGTATTGAGCGCGATGTTCAGTAAAGAATATTATGCAAACAAGAATGTTCTTTTGTTAAGGGTTCTGCGCTAACAACGGATAAACTTTTTCTAGACACCATTTTCTGGTCTTAAGCAAAGAATGTTGCTCATAAGAACAAACTATAACGGCCTACAAAATATGCAATTTTCTATATCACGCCATCTTCTTATCCAGTATGGCCTTCAGCATGTTCGACACGCAGAATCTTTCACACACACACACACACACACACACACACACACACACACACACACACACACACACACACATAGATATACATATAAACATATAATCCTCTTTACTATGATAAAAACCGTTGTGTGTGTGTATATATATATGTACATATACTTATATGTATGTATGTATGTATGTATTTCCCTCCTGTCACACTCGGAAAGGAAAGAGAGAGAGAGAGAGAGAGAGAGAGAGATAAAGAGAGAGAGAGAGAGAGATTAGCGAGGCAGCGTCGGCTCAGTTCATTCTCTTTACTATTATGAATACTCTTGCTGCGTGTTTGCACTTTAACAGTACCTTGTTATTATATTTTTTTGCAATAATTTTGTCATGTAGTGAAGAATATATATATATATATATATATATATATATATATATATATATATATATATCCTCTCTATTATAATAAAAACCGTTGTGTATTTATTTGTATATAATATATTTCCCTCCTGTCACCCTCAAGGATTTGGATTTTTTTTCTTATGTCTTCATGTAAAATAAATACTCAAAAGTAAGTACAACAATATATATATTGCTGTCATTTTAGACGGCATATCCATATAAACATTTTGTTGTCTTTTTTGGATGGCACGGGCCCACTCGTAATAACAAATTTATTTTTACAATTCTTAGTTCAAGTCGAAAGTTTTAATATATTTTCCCAGCATTTTTTTTTATTGAATGAAAGATAAATCCTCTTCTCATCATCAGAATGGCATGAAAGTAAGAAATACATTTAACCTTTTCTGAAATGAATGCAAAACAAATCATCATAGAATCCTTCAAAATGGGTTGAAAGTAGCGGATTTGTTTTTTGGCCTATCCATGAGTTTCTGTATCGACAATATGTTATTAAATTAGGACCTAGAAATCCCTACAAAGTTTTTTTTTAATTTGACAAATAAAAACGTTTGATGAAAATAGATTTGATTCAAAATAGATTTAATTGAAAATAGATTTGATTATGTAGTTCGCCATTGAAGACTTCGTCAGGATTTTTCTTTCTTCAATAATAACATATGCCTATATAAGAGCAGTAGTAGTAGTAGTAGTAGTAGTAATAATAATAATAACAATAATAATAATAATAGTGGAATGCATTGGAAAATCGGCAAACTTTATGGGAAGGAAATTACAAGAAACTGGTATGAACATTGGTTACGGATATATCACTTGTAACAATTTTATGGGGTTTTACAATACATACAGATAGAACAATCAAAGCTAATCTCCCAGACAGAGTGGTAAAAAAAAAAAAAAAACATAATGTGTCTTTTTATTGATATGGCAGTCTCTGCAGTTTTTAATGTATCTTTACAGAACCCCAAAAAAAAAACAAAAAACTGTCAAAATACAGGGTGACCCCCACAAAAAAACGGTATTTTTTAAAGTGTGTATTGGCAGACATGAGCAAGTGGCACCACTTCGAAACAGTGGCCTCACGAAGTAAACACTCCGCTATTTCAGTAAAACAAAGAATTCAGGATGAAATTCACAGTATCCCAACTGATATGTTGCAGCGGTCAATGAGGAATCTCAACAGCAGATTTCAAGAATGCATTCGTATAGAAGGACGCCATCTACAGGATTTCATTTTTTAAAAATGAAAATTCCATCATTGCTTCTTAAATGACATGTTTTAAGGTTTTAATTACTTTGAATAAAATATTTTTCTTTTATCACTCTTGGTTTTATTGGCTTGTTAAAAAGTTCTCGGTTTTTGGGGTCACCTTGTACAAGGATGTGAAGGTTAAATCTAAAAAATGTGATATATCAAAATATCAGTAATTCCAGTTGTGCTTAGGGCCCTGTATTTTATTGGAAAAGGTTTTCAAGGACTTATTGAAGGAGATCCCTGAAAGTACAAATTTTAAAGAAATACAAAAAAAAAAAAAAAGAAGATATTCACACAATTACAGCTCACCTTTTGCGAAAGGTTCTATCTATGTAAAATATGTTTGACCTTCAGTCAGTTAAACAACATACGTGATACATGCTTGGGTGATCATGTCTTGAAAGACTGGGCAGAAAGTTCTTTCCTGCAGTAGGTTGCAATTACTTTCTGCGGTAAACTGGTTGCCAACCAAGAACAGTGCATTTGCCACTTCTAAAAATAATATTTTACCCTAAAATAAAACTGATATTTTCAGGCACTACTTTGCGTTCATTGCAATGGCTGTTGTAAAGGTTTCTATAAGCTGAGTAAATGTGAAAATCTTTTTGATAATGGCACCAATGTAGCTGTATTGATCTCCATGTTTTCAAACAGTTTTCGGTCCTGGGTATGACGGTAAACTGCATCCAGCAGCTAGGCCTCTGATTGGGAGGTTGTGGGGAGTATGAAACTACCTCTTAATTGTTGTTTTCAGGTTCACCCTGATCCGGAGTGGTAGCACCTGTTAGGTGCAATTAGCAATTAGCAATTAGCTATAGGTAAATAGTTAACCCTTAAACTGGGGTCAAAACACCATGAAAGTATAAAAGTAGACCTTTATAGAAATATATACATAAAAATAGACTTTTATAGAAAAATATATATATTTTTGAAGGAAAAAATTATTACCAGCAATACATTTTTGAAGGAAAAAATTATTACCAGCAATACATTTTTGAAGGAAAAAATTATTACCAGCAATACATTTTTGAAGGAAAAAATTATTACCAGCAATACATTTTTGAAGGAAAAAATTATTACCAGCAATACATTTTTGAAGGAAAAAATTATTACCAGCAATACATTTTTGAAGGAAAAAATTATTACCAGCAATACATTTTTGAAGGAAAAAATTATTACCAGCAATACATTTTTGAAGGAAAAAATTATTACCAGCAATACATTTTTAAATACAAAAATAGAAAACATTTTCAAGCAGTTATTGTAAATAAGTAGGATGCGAGAGTTTTATTATTATCACACTGCCTATGAAAAGGAAGTCAGTATTATATAACTCATAGTATGTGAAACTGACAAATGAACTTTTGTTGTGGTAATGTTTGGCAGCATCCACTTTCCATAGACACAAAAGACTATAGATGAGTATTTCCAAGCAAGAGTTCTGAAAGCAACATTCAGAGCTCTTCAGATTTAATATGACATAATATGCCTTTGAGTGCATCTAAAATGAGATATTGCAGAATATTTACGAGCAGTGAAATTTAAGAAAAGATTTAAATACCGAGTGTTCCAAGAAGCAGAACTCAAGATAAACTTTTCATAAACAGAATCTGATAAGAAATTGGAATTAAAGCAGTGATGGCGCGTGACCTACACTACCGGCCATAATTATTAGGCAACCTAAGTTTAAAAAAAAATGATGTATTTCATACTATTTTTAGTATTTATTGCCAAGTGGATAATTCTAAATGAAAATATAATGTTTCTTTTGATATTATTCAGTTCAGTCAGTTAAATGCCATGCGTGTTACATGCTTGGGCGATCATGTCTCGAAAGAGACCTGACTGACTGGGCAAAAGATTATCTCGCAAAAGTTCGACATTACTTTCTGCGGTAGACTGGTTGCCAACTTAGGCTATAGAACCCAATTTGTCCTGTTATTTAACCCATAACTGAAGAGAAGAGACGGATTAATACCTTTCTCAAGGGTATATGTGAGTAAGTAACCGCAAAGAATTCAACGGGAATTCGAACTCGGCTGCCCGATTTGCCGTTCCGAGTCGATATACACTACACCACAACGCACACCATTGTTATTATTACTTTGCAAAATTTTACAAGGCAAGGAATCGTTCGAATCACCCTAAATCTTATTCATTCTTCTGTATGCCGTCCGACTAGGAGGTGCTCTTGCTAGGTGGTTCCACACTGTAGGTTTTCGTTTTTTTTTTTGTATTTCAGTTTATCCATGCCCCAAGAGTTATCTGTAAAGATAAGAGCTCAAATTCAAATCTTGAATGAAGAAGGTTATTCCCAAAGGAGGATAGCTAAGAGACTGAATGTGGCCAGGCGTGCAGTTCAGTATGCACTGCATAGGAGAGACAAAACTGAAAGCCATGCCAATAAAAAAAGAACAGGGAGAAAACGTAAAACATCAGTAAGAGAGGACTGCAGAATAATATTAAAGAATTAAAGAGACAGGAGGAAAACTGTCCCTCAAATACAGGCAGAAGTTAATACCGACAGGGTTGCTCTAGTCTCTGTAAATACAGTGAAGCGAAGGCTTCGAGAGGTGGGTCTCTTTGGACGAGTGGTAACCAGGAAGCCTTTGCTTTAAGAAGAAGAGACTATCATGGGGAAGAGAGCACAAAAACTGGACACCAGAACAGTTGTCAAAAGTGTTGTGAACTGATGAGTCTAAGTTAGAACTGTTTGGGAGTAAACCGAGGGTGTAAGTGCGGAGGAAGGTTGGGGAACGAGTGAAAGATGAGTTTGTACAGTCATCGAGGAAACGTGGTGGATCCTGCATGGTTTGGGGCTGTTTTGCGGGCACGAGTTCAGGTGACATGGTTGAAGTATAGAAGACTATGAACAAAGAACAGTATCATTCAATCTTACAAAGATATGCAATACCATTTGAATTGCGTATTGTGAGTCAAAATTTTATTCTCCAGCAGGATAATGACCCAAAACATACTTTTAAATTGTGCCAAATTATTTAAAATTAGTGGAGTGTTAAAAGTTGTGTTGGACACCTCAATCACCAGACCTCTCACCAATTGAACATGCATGGGATGAGTTGAACAGGAGAAGTAAGAAGAAAGCCATGTAATGTTCGGGATTTAGTTAGGTGTCTAAAGGATACCTGGAGTGAGTTGTCGAAGGATTATTTAAAAACAAACTCGCGGAAAGAATTCCCAGAGTGTGTGCAGCCGTTGTGAAGGCAAAAGGAGGTTATTTTGATGAAACTGCAATATATGTAAATTTTGATATTTATAAATTAATTTGATGCACATTTTTATTTTTAATCATTTCACCCCGAGCAAGGCGGAAACGCCACTGATGTGCAGGGGGTTACATAAAAGTAAAAAGATTAATTAGAAAAGAGTGAGGAGTACAAACTAGTTAGAAAGGAACAATAGAAAGCAGGTGCGATGACAGATACATAGGTGGAGAGAAAGGGAAGGTTATACAGGGGTGGGGAGAGAGCTAGAGTCCAGTGGTTAGTAGATGAGTATTGACTTTGCATTTAAATTTCTGGAAGTTGTAGCCGTCAGGAAAGCAAGAATACGGGAGCGAGTTCCACAGGCGGGAAGTGCGAGAGAAGAAGCTGCAGGAGTAGAATTGTCGTCTGCATTTGGCTAACCTGACTGTGAATGGGTGGTACCCAGTTGCCAGTCTGGTTGCACGAGTAAGCACCTGTTGAGAAGGCATCAGTGACTTAATCTCGTCCAAGCAGAAGCCATGAAAGTATTTATAGAACAGACAAAGTGAGGTCACATTTCGACGATGGTGAAGTGGCTGCAGTCGAGTCGCCAGATCAGTACCTGTCACATTAAAGACTCTCCTTTGGAGCTTGTCAAGAACACTGAGGAGAACGGCAGGTGCACCTGACCATAAATGGCAGCAGTACTCCATGCACGGACGGATGGTTGACTTGTATATATGCAAGATGGATTCAGGTGGAAAAAACATCCTGGATCGACATAGTGACCCAACCTTCTTAGCAGTAGATTTTGCTATGGATTCAATATAGTGGTTTCATTTGAGGTCTGAGAACAGGGTAAGTCTGAGGAGGCGTAGTGTATTACTCTCAGGGAGAATCACTTGGTCCATGCTAACAAAAGAACCATTCTATTTTCATTTAAAGTTATTCACTTGGCAATAGATACTAAAAAATTGTATGAAATACATCATTTTTTTAAAACACTAGGGTGATCTAATAATTATGGCCGGTAGTGTAAGTCCATCATTAAAATTCAGTATGCGGAATTAGTACAAAGTAAACTCTTCAAATACCTCTGTGTACTGATCAGTTATAGAAAATTTAGTAAAAAAATGGTTTCGCTACAGATAGTTTTGCCCCAACATCGCAAGTTGCTAAAGAGCCAAAATATTAACCTAAATACTTTCTTGGCACCATCTTGTTCAGAAATATCTCAACCGTCAGTTGTGTGGCAATGTGCAGTTGCACATAGGTGTGTGTATGTATGTGCGTATGTCTACATATATGTGTGATAAGAAGACAGCAAGCTAAAAAAGACTGTAGTTTTATTTAGACAACAAATAAATATGAGTCCAGTACCAAAGCTCACCAAGTTTAAGTTACATGGATCAGATTCAAAGACTATTGGTAGAACGAGGGTTGACACGGATCAGTTTACGGGTGTCTTTAATCTAAACCTATTTATAAATGAAACTTTGTGTGTGTGTGTGTGTGTGTTCGTTACCTATAGACTCCAAAACGGCTGAACCGATTTTCTTGAAAATTTATGCAGTTGTATTATAAGCGTCTGCGAGTGTTCTTAGCTAGGTTTTGTGTCAAGGTACACCCGATAAATATCGAAAATCAATAATAAAAAAATCGGGTTATAGAAGGAGTGGTTCGATTTTAATCAAATTTGATACACTCATAGACAAAGACATAAAAAACGATATTCAAAAGTTTCAAGGTTGCAGTTCTTACAATAGTGCAGCAAATTTGATATCGATACCAGGTAATCAAAATTTGATTTACATCCATTCATTTTTCTTTCAGTCTACGGTTTCGCTTTAACTAGAAACAGCTATTGCTTTTTAGTCTTTCGTGCCAACGTCCAAAGAGTCTGAGCACCAGGACCATGGATTAGTTTTAAAGCTTTCATTACGCCCGAGCAACGCCGGGCTATACTGCTAGTATAAATATACCTTCATTTTAGGTGAGTCGGGACACAACCGTTTAAGCGTGCGGTTGAGTAAGATCGGGGTCTCCCCGATGGGGGGTTGCTTTGACGTGGGGAGACTAGCTTTGATGCAGCAGACCAGCAGAGAGAGAGAGAGAGAGAGAGAGAGAGAGAGAGAGAGAGAGAGAGAGAGAGAGAGAGAGAGCGCTCTGCTTGGTTGTCCAGGGCGATGCGTGTTGTGTTTGAGAATTATACTGCGGATATTGGGATATTGTTCGGATTTGTTTGTTCTTTTTTAAAATTCTTCCTTTTGATGGTTTTTGGGTGAAAAACGATAACAACGCATACAGCGTGGTGTCTTAATTGACGAGAGGCCATTGACAAATCAACTAATACTGAATTATTATTGTTGATACCACTTTTCAACATTTATTTGGTGTTACAGTTGGGTACAACCACCTTCTCAAATCATAGGTTAAAAATGGCTTCGATCGAGTGAAGCGTGTAGGGCTTAGCGTAGACCATCGTTCTTCAAAACGCGTGGTTTGGCGCTACAGAATCACAAAGTACAAATTGAGAACTTTATTTTAAAAGAACGATTTTATAAATTTCAACTGGTGAAGAAGAACTGGCTGCTCGGTCAATGAATGCTGAATGTTTCCTTATAAGGAAACGGTCGATATTATCATTGCCATTCTGCTGTAGTTTACATTCAGTCAGTCAGTTAAGTGCCATACGTGATACATGCTTGGGCGATCATGTCTCGAAAGAGACATGATTGACTGGGCAGAAGATTATCCCGCAGTAGGTTGCCCTTGCTTTCTGCGGTAGACTGGTTGCCAAACAAGGCTATAGAACCCAATCTGTCTTGTTATTTGACTCATAGCTGGAGGGAAGAGACGGATTAATACCTTTCCCAAGAGTATTTTCGCGTAAGTGAATGCAAGGGATTTAACTGGAATTCGAACTCGGCTCTCCGATTTCTAGTTCCGAGTCGATATCCACTGGACAACAACGCACATCCCATAGTTACATTACACATTGGAATTGCCCAGTTTTTCGATTGTTCTTAATAATTTAGGTCGCATTCAAAATCTTTTTGCCGCGACTGCATATATTTTGGACTATATAAGTTGTCTATTATTTAAATAAGTAAACGAATTTTACTCGCCTTTAAAGCAATTAAAATAGCTTTGTTAAACATAAAATTTGACATCGATAATGTGTCGCTGTTTTTAGATGTGAATGAAAGACATCATTTAACACGTTGTACTTACAGATAAGTACCATTTCAATTTGGTATTTTATTGCTGTCTGACAAACAAATCGCCTATTAATAAATATATTTTCAATTATACTGAAGTATTATTTACACTGTTCTTCCTATAGTGACGGGATGTAACACAAGGTCGAGTTTAACGTAGGGAACCCGATCACGTACACACGGGCCTAGGACAGAAGTTGCCCAGCCGCCGTAAATATCGGTGACGCTGGCATCGGTTTGACGATCAATCCCCTGTCTCGAGTGTAATAGGGGTTTGCAGCCTCGAGCAGCTGCTCTCCAGGACCGGGTACCTCACAGTATTTAATTTCCTCAGCTGCATCTCTACCCGAAACGAAAGACATATGATCGCCCAAGCGTGTATCACACATGGCAATGAATTGACTGATCTAAGCAGAGTTCTGAAGATTTCGTTGAAAACAAAGAAAAGAGTACTGGATTGTTAGGTGATATCTGTCTTTCAATATGGCGGCGAATACTGGACGATCTCCTCAAAGATGAAAGAGAGACTCGATGTAACAGAAATGTGATTCTCCAGAAAGAGGCTTTTGATGCCATATACTGAACATGTGAGCAACAACAAGGTTCTGGAGAGGATGCAAGTGAAAAGGAGACATACTTAGCATCAGGAAGATATAGCTGAGGTTTCTGGGACACGTAATGAGGGAGGAGAGTTTGGAGAATCTAATACTAACGGCGAATAGAGGAAAAGAGAGAGGAAAGCAGTGAGAGACATACTTGATGAGCTTAAGCAAGTGGTTGGTGGAACAGGGTTTGCAAGAGATACCAAGAGGAAATATGTTAGGAGCGAGATAGGGGAAAATGGAAGTCCATGATGGGACACAACACATAAAAAAAAATGAAAGTGAATCACTCATTTAAGTGCCATACGTGATACACGCTTGAGCGATCATGTCTTGAAAAAGACTTGACAAGATTTTCTCGCAGTAGGTTGCTATTACTTTCTGCAGTAGACTGGTTGCCAACCGAGGCTGTAGAACACAATCTGTCGTGTTATCTGACTAATTGCTGGAAGGAAAAGACGTATTAATACCTTGTCCAAGAGTATTTGCGCGTAAGTGAATGCAACGCATTTGACTGAAATTCGAACTCAGCTCTCCTATTTCTAGTTCTGAATCGATATCCACTGCACCACAACACACATTCGCTGTATGCATTGACTAATAAACGTAATAATTTAAACAAATAATCTATATTTGGAATTTGATCATCTTGCTGTCAGTGAATCGACTAGTACCGAATATAATAATGACACTACTCTTATAAGCAAATAAACTTCTCTGTAGCTCAGCGGAGTGAAGAAAAAAAATATTGGTCCAGGCAGCGACGAGTATCCTTGTAGATAAATCAATAAATTTTCTATGAGAATAAATTTAGCATTTTAAAGAATAGTTTTGAAACAGCGATAATTCGATTAAATATTAATTATTTTTTTTAAACATTTATGTTCGAATAAATTGTATTATGATTGACTTGAAAAAAATTTCAGGCCAGTCAGCTAAACAAAATTTTTGTGAATACATACAAATTCAGTAAATCTTTATTCTTTTCTTTTACGTGACAGGGCAGTCTTGTTTCAATCGGTGCCGAAACTAATTAGCTCTCTACAACATTGATATATAGAAACGACTTCGGCTAAAAAAAATATACCCATCAAAGCAACCGCTAAAACAGCTAAAATGTTGTTGACACAAGAATCGTTTGACTTGGGTTTGTTAAAGCATCCTCTGTAACTTCGACATAAACTATGTTTGGACGCCATAAACTATAAAAAAATTCAGCTGTTTCAAGTTCAAATCTCGTGTGGTTTACCAGCGATCAAGAGTGTTGATCGATATTGCGATGATTATTAATAAGAGACGATCAACCACATTTACACGTCGTTGATGGATTCAAAATGGAGAACAGGCATATTTTTCTTTTTGGTTAAATGTTCTTTTATATAAATTATGAATCAATTGCATGAATCGTCGGTGGCTAAAAATGAATCCGACCATTCACTAAGGCTGGAATCCATGAGCAAAGAAAAACGCTGGAAAAAAATATTGGTAGATATGGTTTACGTTTCATGAATGTTATTACGGCCAACGGAAGAGAAACCTTCGGTTTGCTTGGTTTTTCAATGTAAAGAAAATGTTTTGACAGTTTTTTTTTATTGATGAAATCAAATACAGAAGAAGTCACTTATTGCAATCATTCTGGGCCTGGGTATTTTAGATTACAGCAAAATCTCACAACAATGTTTATTTTAATACATTTATATCTGTACAAAGGAATTCGCTTAATGTGATTAATCTGGGACAGAGACTTTTAGATAATGATGACCGCTTATGATAATGTGTTATATCAATGCATTTATGTCTAATACTAGAGGAAGCCACTTAATGGGACCACTTTGGTATAGAAGTAGTTATTAATTGTTGGGAGCCATGATCGCCAACGTTCCTGAAGGGCATATGGCAAATAGAGGAAGAAGTAGATATAAATTGTGGAGAGCCATGATTGCCAATGTCTTAAAAGGCATGTGGCACATTAAATCTATCCTTAAAAACAAATTAAGATACAAAGTATGTTAATGTTGATCATAAAAAGATGGTATTTTTAAAAATCTACTCGACTTATTTTTTATAATAATATAATATAATTGTCCATGGTTGTTGTATCTGACTGATTAAAATTTTATGCAATTATAATAACCCGCTGATATAATCAGCGATGATTGTAATAACCAAGTAATAACATTACTGTTGTGGTGAAATCTTCGTCGCCAAGTTGTTAAAGGCCGGGAGTAAGACACGGAAACAAGAAGGTATGTTCAAACAATGTATTAGAATAGAAGAACAATATATACAATAATAAGTGTTAGTAATCAGCAAATATAAGTGTAAGTGTGAACGGTATAGTTACGCTGCGTCTCGACTGTCTCACGACTTCCACTAGACTGTCTTACGCTGCCTCACAGCTGCATCCGCGGAAATCACGCAAGTTAGTATTTATTGCAGAAGGAAGAATCAATTCCTATAGATAGGGCGCCATAACAATTACCCGTTACTATAATAATAAGCTGATATCGTTAGCTCTAATAATATTAATTGGTTGATAACACCGATGAAAGGACATAAAACTGAAACAATTATATACACTTATATGTTACGTCGGGTAAGAGAATTATGTGAAATAATACAAAACAACGTAATAGTATAAAAGTAGGTGTATTGACAGGAAAAGAGAAGTATTTACAAGAGGTGAGGATTAGTAGGATACAGAACAAGGTAATTAGTATACAGTATCGTCGTAGAGAGGTGATAGATTGAGTAGTAGAACACTTCCGGTGCAATACCGGAAATACCCGACGGACTCGCTCACTCGATTTCCTTACTCGACTTCCTTCTTCGAGGTATAATCACTAATATTTCATATAGTGATTCGAATAGTCCATTTCCGTGAAAAGGTGGAGAGCGCCCTAACATTATACTTAACATCGGATGTGTGTTGTAGTGTAATGTATATCGTCTTTGAGTATCTTGTTTCTTGTTATACTAATACACAGTTTTGAACCTACCTCTTGTGTTCTGTGTCTTACTTCTGGCACAAACCAGTCACTACAACTCCACAACAAATTGGCGACGAAGATCCACAACAAAAAGCATGTATCGCGTATGGCATTAATTGACTGATTTGGAGAAAAAAAATTTGAATGGCGGGACAGATTGGGACTTTTCAGCATTGAATTAATTTTGAGTTCATTTTAAATAAGATGATTGGCACTGACTGATTTTGATTACGAAAAAACTGTTGATAATATAATTTATTTATAATAAACGGCCTCCACTGTATTATTCATATTTTTGTTATCACAGATAAAAGCAAAAATATCTGTCAACGTTTATTTTAGGTTTTCGTTTCTCTTTAGAATTTATCTGCGCATTAATATTTGTTTCTTAAAAATATACATGAAAATTATTTATCGATCAAGATAGAAAAAATCGCTAGTATTTCAATACAAATTCTTGACTAACGCGCAGGTAGAATATCCATAGTCTGGTTTAAAAATCTATCGAGTTTGTGATTCTATGAAAACATCTATTCTCTAGCAGACAGGCCATTCGTGGGGCAAGGTTTAAGCAAGTATTTCAATACAAGTTCTTGACTAATGCGCAGGTAGAAGATCCATAGTCTGGCTTAAAAATCTATCGAGTTTGTGATTCTATGAAAAAAATATTCTCTAGCAGACAGGCCATTCGTGGGGCAAGGTTTAAGCAAGTATTTCAATACAAGTTCTTGACTAATGCGCAGGTAGAAGATCCATAGTCTGGCTTAAAAATCTATCGAGTTTGTGATTCTATGAAAACATCTATTCTCTAGCAGACAGGCCATTCGTGGGGCAAGGTTTAAGCAAGTATTTCAATACAAATTCTTGACTAATGCGCAGGTAGAAGATCCATAGTCTGGTTTAAAATCTATCGAGTTAGTGATTCTATGAAAACACTCATTTACCAGCACTCAGGATACGATGTTTAAGCAATTATTTTGTCACAAGTCCCCGACTAATGCGCAGGTAGAAAATCCGTATCTGGGTTGGGAAATCTATGAAGTTGGTGCTTCTATGAAAACATCCATTCCCAAGCAATCAGGCTACTCGCAGGTCGATATTTAACCAAGTAATTCGTCACAAGCCTCGACTAATGCGCAGGTAGACGATCCGTAGCCAGGTTTGGAAATCTATCGAGTTGGCGATTCTATGAAAACAACAATTCCCCAGCAGTCAGGCCATTCGTGGGTCGATGTTTAAGCAAATATTTCGTCACAAGTCATCGACTAATACGCAGGTAGAAGATCACTCGCCTGGTTTGGAAATCTATCGAGTTGGTGATGCTATAAAAACATCCATTCCCCAGCAGTCAAGCCATTCGCGGGTCGATGTTTAAGCAATTATTTCGTCACAAGTCCTCGACTAATACGCAGGGAGAAGATCCGTCGCCTGGTTTGGAAATTTATCAAGTTGGCGATTCTATGAAAACACCCATTCCCCTGCAATCAGGTTAATCGCCGGTCGATGTTTAAGCAGGTATTGCGTTAGAAGTCCTCGACTAATGCGCAGGTAGAAGATCCATAGTCTGGTTTGGAAATCTATCGAGGTGGCAATTGTATGAAAACATCTATTCCCCTGCACTCAGGCTACTCCCGGGTCGATGTTTAAGCAAGTATTTTGTCAAAAGTTCTCGACTATTGCTCAGGTAAAAAATCCGTAACCTAGTTTGGAAATCTATCGAGTTGGTGATTCTATGAAAACACCCATTCCCCAGCGGGTCGATTTTTAAGCAAGTATTTCGTCACAAGTCTCGACTAATGCTTGAATACTTCAAGCGTATAATTACTTAATTTCTCTTAGCCACATCGCTTCCACTAGGGTATAGGCCATCGACGTCCCCTCACCATCGCACTCTATTCGAAGCTAGTTCGTTGTCGTCGACGCTTCTTTAACTTGAATTTTTTTCAGGTAAGGGTGTTGAATTTAAGCAAACACCTTTTTTCCCCGGACGTGGTGGTCCGCTAGAGGCTGGTTTTGAATTCAGAGCTTCCTGTCTCTTAGATCTGTTGCCACCTAAGGCTATAAAACCCAGTCTGTCCTGCTCTTTACCCATAGTTGCGTTAGAGGAAAAGAGTTGGATTCATATATTTCCCAAGAGTAAGAATGTAATGAGCTCGACTGGAAATCGAACTAGGCTCACCGATTCCTCAATCCGAGCCTCTATCCACCGTGCCTAAAAGTTGTAAGTTCAATACCTGACCATAGCAGAGGTGAACAAAAATCTTGAAGAGTTGGATTACCAAGGGAATTAACTGATACTGAGATACCCAGAAAAGGCATGGCACGTGGAACTAGAACAATCTACTCCTGAGAACTAAGTAAAGGGTTCAGTTGGAAATTCCAACGTATATATTCTGAAGAGGGCCGGGGCGTAAAACGGTCGAAACGTTGTGAATGTGACAATAAAGATGAGATCAACAGTTTGAACAATGTAAATAGTGCAAATAGTTAGAGCACCTCATCTCAGAAAAACAGACAGATGAATTCTGACAATAAATTAACTGTCGAGACACGTGAACATAATTTCCTAGCAGCAGACTTAGGAGTTGATTCAATATAACTACTCCACTTCATGTCAGGGGAAAACATGAGGCCAAAGAGTAAATATATGCGTTTTGTTTTAGAAATGTTAAAATTTACAAGCCATTCCTTGTCCCTGTTAACAACTGATTAGAGGTGATTTTCGAGAGCAGTTGTCCTAACTGTCGGACTCGCTAATAAGACAGAAGAAAATTAGTTGTGCCATCAGCGTAAAGACTTAGTTGAGAACTGATGACATCGGAGAGAGCGTTGATGTAGATAAGAAGCAAACGGGAAACCAAGATTGGAACCCCGGTGGCCCACTGCATAAATATGACAGGATCTAGCGGTGTGTCCGATCAACTCGACCTTAATTACATGCTTTGTTAGGAACGACTACATTAAGCCAAATATTCATCCAGAGGAAACATAGCTCTTGAGCTTGTGGAGAGGGCTAGCACAATAAACCTATATATATATATATATATATATATATATATATATATATATATATATATAGTTAGCTTTTGGTTATAATTAAATTAGTTCAGTACACAGTTGTATTAAAAAGTGTTCAATACAAATATATTGTAGAATTTTTAAAAAAAATTCATTTAGGAATTACCTATTTCAGCGATCTATTTTTTTTGGTTGTTTAAAAATTCCAGTCGCGCGTTCGTAAAAAATCCGTTTGAGCATTTGAAAAATCAGTTATTGCATATCGCTTGAAGATATCGAAAGGTTGAAACCTAGGTCACGGAAATAACTCATTTCCAAATGAAATATATATATATATATATATGTGTGTGTGTGTGTGTGTCTGTGTGTGTGTGTTTGTGTGTGTGTGTTATATACTCGCGTATCACGCAACCTTTGAAAATCTAATTTTGAAATAGCAGTTTCGTTTTGGAGTTTTTAGGACTTAAAAACCAGTCTTTGTCCCAGTTAGCTACTAACTGGTGGTCATTTACGAGAGAAGCTGCCAGTTTTACCCTGTCAAGCCGCGCGAACTTGCCACTAAGACGGGAGTAAATAGTTGTATCATCAATGTAAATAACTATTTGAGAACTTGTGGCATCGAGAAAGTCGTTGTTGGTTGATTTTGTTTAGCGGCATATCAACTTTTTTCGGTTATTTAATGCCGAAATGTAATAATTTTGTACACAATTTCATGGCTTCAATTACAGAAAAAAATATATTTTTGATAATTTTACTATAAATATGTATTGTTGGTAATTTGTTATATAAGTTTGTATTGCTAGTATTTTTACCAGAAAAATGTATTTTTATACTTTCATAAAGTTTTGTTTTTGTTCTCGGGGGAGTACTATATTTGCCCATAGCTGGGACCTAAACAGGTGATACCACCCCGGGTCATGGCGAAGATGTGAACAACAGAAATTAACAGATGGTTCCATGCTCTTGAAATCTTTCCGATCGATGGTCTTTGTTGCCGGATGTAGTCTATCGTCATACCTAGGACTAGGGAAGGTCGTTGATTTTTGTTTTTAGTTATTTCGACCATCGTTGGTTGTTCTCAAAGAAAGAAAGTCAGAATGCACCCGCTCCACCCATAGGTAATATAGTGCTTGTGATGTCCAAGGTTTGAAATGAACGTAAATTCAGTGGTTTGTAACGCTGTGGAAGATTTTAGTACCAAGTGGCTAAAAAAAAACGTTTCAATTCAAAGGTAGAAATCGAAAAAAATTTATTGACAGATGTTTGCATTTACAATTTTCCATTTGTTATCACTCAGTCATTTAAGTGCCATACGTGATACATGCTTGAACGATCGTGTCTCGAAAGAGACATGACTGACTAGGCAGAAGATTTTCACGAAGTAGGTTGAGATTACTTTCTGAGATAGAACCCAATTACTTTTGCTATTCAATTATTTTCAGCGAAATTAAAGCTCCAAAGTCCTCTAAATAGCTAATTCTTTATTCCAGTGACTAACTAGGCAGAAGATTCTCCCTCAGTAAGTTGCCATTTTTTTCTACCGTAGACTATTTGCCAGCCAAGGCTATAGAACCCAAACTGTCCTAATATTTAACTCACAGTTAAGGGTATTAAGATGTGCGTTGTAGTGAAGTGGATATCGGCTCGGAACGAGAAATCGGGGAGCCGAGTTGGAATTCCAGTTGGATTCCTTGCATTTACTTACGTGCAAATAGGGAAGGTATTAATCTGTCTTTTTGCTCCAGTTATGGATTAAATAACAGGAAAGATTGGGTTCTGTAGCCTTGGCTGGCAACCAGTCTACCGCAGAAAGTAATGGTAACCTACAGTGAGACAATCATCTGCCCAGGAAGTCATTTCTCTTTCGAGACATGATCTCGTGTATCACGTATGGCACTTAATTGACTGACTGAAGGATATTTGAACTTAAGTGAATGCAACGAATTTAACTGGAATTCGAACTCGTCACTCCGATTTCTCGTTCCAAGCCGATATTCACTGTACCACAATGAATGAGCACTTGATATCAAACGACTTATTTGACACCAGAAGAGACGTGCTAAAAGGCTTTTAACTGGCATTCCCTGTATATTTGTTTAGTGGAACATCATTTAAATGGTTTTCATTGCACACGATTTTATCCATTTGTTTGTAAAAATGGTGTTTTTAGTAATTTTTTTTTACGTTTAATTACTTTTCTTTTTCTTTTGTCGAATAGTGGAAACCATGCATAAAATTATATTCTAGAAATAGATGGAAGCCCCAAAGCAATTCTTTTTATATGTTTCGTTGTTAGTCATGTCTCTAATGAGAGTTTTTGAATTGACGAGGTGAAGTAGCCGAGAGTAAGAAACGCTTAAATGTCTCTTTCTCGCTAAAGAAAAAAAAAATCTGTCTTGTTTTTCGAAATGGAAGCAAAACAAGCGTAAGGTATTCTTACGAAAAGTCTTTAAAAACAAAAACTAAATTAACAAAAAAGTAAAAAGATAAAATAATTTGTAGTTGGTACTTAAAAACTTTAGCACAAACTTGTGATGCCGAGACACCTAGTGAGAATCAATTGAGGAATAATTTTTTAGCTTGAGAACATAAAAGATCATTTTCTTTATTATCTGCGAATTGCCAAAAATTATTGAGAAAGATGGTAAGGTTTTCCGTTACATTCTCTGACGTCCAGTTTTCGCCTTTTACCCTTGGCAGGCTAGAGAGCCCAGTCTACTCTGCTATTTAATTTCTAGTTGGGGTTGCGGAAGATGCGGTTTTGTGACATTGTCAATAATCGGTGTCAAAGTAAGTGCAACCTGCACATCATATTGATTAATATTTTCTCCTTCTTTTATACGCCGTGTTCCTTTCAAGACGTATGCGATCAATGCTCTTCACTATTTCATTTTCTTTGTAAGTCTTAGTAATTATGTCTTTTCACCCTCCCTCCCAATCCTTGTTCGTTATGTAAGTTACTTGCTGTTTCTAACTGTCCCGATCGCTATCAATATGTTCTTAGGGTGCCAAATTCTCCAAACCCTCTTTCCTCATTATGGATCCTAGTAATTTCTATATTATTCTGATTAAAAGCGTTATTTTTGTTTAGATTTTTCTTAACATTTTCTCATGATTCAAATGTTTCGTCCATGATATTCTCAACATGCTTTCTGTAGAACCGTATTTCTCTTGCTTTATGTCTCTTCTTCATCCGTGAGGGGATTGTCCAGCATTCACTGTCAGATAAGAGTAATGATATTACAGTGTATACAATGATTTTGATCAGACAATTGTAAGTATTTTAGCGAAGCAATTTCATTTCATTTCATTTTCTCATGATTCAAATGTTTCGTCCATGATATTCTCAACATCCTTTCTGTAGAACCGTATTTCTCTTGCTTTTTGTCTCTTCTTCATCCGTGAGGGGATTGTCCAGCATTCACTGTCAGATAAGAGTAATGATATTACAGTGTATACAATGATTTTGATCAGACAATTGTAAGTATTTTAGCGAAGCAATTTCATTTCATTTCATTTTCTCATGATTCAAATGTTTCGTCCATGATATTCTCAACATGCTTTCTGTAGAACCGTATTTCTCTTGCTTTATGTCTCTTCTTCATCCGTGAGGGGATTGTCCAGCATTCACTGTCAGATAAGAGTAATGATATTACAGTGTATACAATGATTTTGATCAGACAATTGTAAGTATTTTAGCGAAGCAATTTCAAACTCAGCTCCAGAGATGCATTTGATAAAGAATCAAATCTGTCCTGCTATTCAGTACTTTTATCCTGGTCAGTCAGTTAAGTGCCATACGTGATACACGCTTAGGCGACAATGTCTCTTTCGATCCATGCCTGACTAGGCAGAAGAGTTTAAGAAGAGGACAGAAATGACAGCGAAATTCGAAGGCGTTGTGAGAGCGAAACATGCCTTCCAAAAGTCTAAGAAACAGGTAAATAGAAACAAAAATACGGTTCTACAAAAGGATGCTGAGAATGCCATGAACTAAACATGTGAGCAACTTCTTCTTTTTCTTCTTTTTCTTCTTTGTGTCTTGTCCTTTCAGGACGTAGGTGATCATGGCCTTCCACGTCTCCCTATCCCTGGTAGTTCTCAGCACGCTTTCTCCAATTACACCACGCAACCCTTGTTCTGCCATTCACCTACTCAGGCCAGTCAAGTACGTTAAACGCTGTTTTTCTTTGTCTCTCCTTCCTTCTATCTGTCCTGTTAATATCAGGTTCTCCATGCTTTCCTTCCTCATTGCATGTCTTATGAACTTCAGCTGTTTTTTTCCTGATGCTCTGTATTATTTTCCTTTTCGTTTCCATCCTTTCTAAGACCTCATCATTGCTCACATACTTGATCCATGATATCCGCAGCATCCTTCTGTAGAACCACATTTCGGTTGCTTCAATTTTTTCCGTCACCTTTGATGATATTGTCCAGCATTCATTGCCATATTGAAGAACTGACATCAAATAGCAATCCAGTACTCGCTTAAGCTTTAAAGAAAACAGAAAGAAAACAGAAACCCATAATTCCAATAGGAAAAAGACACTTGCAATTCTTATGGTATATAACGAAAAAAGGGGGCTTAGAAAATTTGATACTTACAGGAGATATTAAAGGCAAGAGGGACAGAGGAAAGCAGCGCATTACCTAGCCAATGAGCGTGTATAAATGGATAAAATAGCAGGCACACATAATGAGAAAAGGGGATTAGTGAATTTGATACTCACAGGGCATATTGAAAGCAAGAGGGACCAAAAACTCAGCGTATAACCTAGCCAATGAGCTTGTGTAAATGGTTGTCAAAACAGAGATTAAGAGAGAGAGAAAGAGAGAAAGAGAGAGAGAGAGAGAGAGAAAGAGAAAGAGAGCAAAAAGACAGCATTCACCAAGAGCTACAAAGAACAGGAAGTTGTGGAGAGGCACGTTTGTCCACGTCCTGAAGTGACACAGTAAATAGAAGATTTCTTAGAATCGCCCAGCTCTGTAGTTCAAATATATCAAGTGAGAAAATGCATCATTGCCTTGAAGAGTAAAAGAAGATTAATTGAAATTTTCACGAGTGCGAAGTGGTTGCAGATTGTGGTTTTCGTTATGGCAGTAAATGCTGGACAATCTCCACATAGATGAAGAAAAGACTAGAAGCTGCAAAAATGTGGCTCTACAGAAGGGTGCTAAGGATATCAAGGACCAAATATATGAGCTGTCATGAAGTTTTAGAGAAAATAGAAACTAAAAAAAAAATTATAGACAATCGACATTTCCAGAGCGCATAATGTGGGAAGAAAACTTAGAAAATCTGATTCTAAGAAGACAAATTGGAAGTAAGAGGGACAGAAAATAACGCATAACATACCTCGTGAGATTCAGTAAATAGCGGAACAAATTTTGGGATAAATCACAAAAAGACAAAATTTATTGAGCTACAAAGGACAGGAGATTGTAGAGAGTCATCAGTGTCCACGTCCTGAGGGGACATGACAGATGAATATGTCCTCTTACCAACTGGTACACTTCTTTACCACTGACCCAATCCCATTAGAGTAATTTTCGCTTTGCAATTTTGGCAAGAGATTTTCGGTAATTCCTTGATTGAGCTTTGCACTTGCTACAACTTCTCACGTACGTCCCGTGAGTGAGTTTATAAAAAGGAGGAAATGAAGACTAAGTATTAAATTTCTCTTGGATTGACTTAAAAAAAAAATAAAGAAAAAGTCTATTCTTTTTAGCATCTGCTATTTTTATTTACTTTCTTTTCTCGGGTTCAATTTTCTTTTCAAACGCTGATCGATGTGAAAATAAGCCTTTACCACCTTTCCGCCATTTGGTTCTACGATCTCCGAATAATTCTCCTATCAAGTCCGCAGCTTTGTCATTATCTCTTTCGTTTTATTTTATTTTCCATTCTCCTCTCAACGCTTCCCATTGTTTTTTTTTTTGTAAAAAAACGTTTTTGCTTCGCCATCTTACCTTATTTACATTACATTCCATCTTTCATCTTGGATTCTTTACTTTCAAACTTTCCTTTTTATCTTTCAAAAATAAATGAAAAACTGGAAACCGAAAATAGTAAATTTCTCAAATTTACATAAAAAACGTAAGAAACATATCCCAAATTGGAATATGTTTTTTCTTTCTATAATAATTTTTTTGGCTTCTACTTTTAAACGTCAAGTCAAAATATCGAATTTGCAGACGACAACAATTGAAGAATCACTGCGCTAGAACCCGGATGAGAGACGGCTTGGCGGGAAACAAGAGATAGCAAAGGGAATCTTTAAAAATGACAGTTCAGGCAAAAGTAAACAAAACAATAAAGGTAGAAAAGATACAAAACGAAAAAGCCAGTATTTCTTTTTCTTTTTTTTTTTAGGTGTATATTTGTCAAAGTAGTTTATCCTCCAATATTCAGGTATGAAGAAAATATCCTCATTTGGATGCCCAGTCAATAATAAAAGGAAATTTCCGGTAAGAAAAAAACAAAACAAAACAAAAAACGGAAGCTGATTCGCTGTCAAAAGCAAACTAAGAAAATAATAAAATTCAAACAAACCTTAATCTAAAGTAGCTGATCAATAATTTCCTGCGTGTATTTTTTGGCCTCTCTACTGATTATCGCTATTGATTATTTGGAACGGTATAAATGAAGGCACTGCGGAAAGGAAAAAATCTTGTGAAAGAATTGAGTAACGTTGATGCATATTTGACATTTATATCTCGCTATCAAGTGACATACAATTTCTTTAGAAACAATGAAAAGGGTGCTGCACAATTTAATATCAGCACTCCTATATAGCAATCCGACGCCGAAACGTGAGATAGGATAGACGTATGAATCTAGCATATATATATATATATATATATATATATATATATATATATATATATATATTGTAATGTTTTTATTGCAATGATTTACAAAAGCATTTTTTGACTACACAAAAATTTCATGTTTCAGAACATTGTTCTTCTTCTTCAGGGGATATTTTAAAAGAATTGGTTTTAAAGATATTTTCGTTTTTGGAAAATAGAAAATGAATTCATGGTTATTTAGAAAGTTAAGGAGGGGTGGTTAGAGAAAGTTGAACAATATGATTATGGGTCTGTCTGGATTACTCAATCAATTCTCATTTTTAACTATTTTTTAAAAATTTTGCCTTGGAGGTTTATTGCTTTCTTTTAACTGTCAATAATACGCAGAAAGAAATATTTGATTTCGGTACGCGTTTTTCTTGAAGGAAGTTAAATTCATATACTATCATTTTATAAAGTGATTTTAGTAGAAACTTTTATGCTTTTTAAATAGTTTCGGTTTTCATTAAATGATATAGTACACTGGTAAACGATAGAATTAGTTAGGCACTTATTTTCCAGGGAGCATTAGGATTTTGGCAACTATATAAATTTGTATTATTATTGTTTTCAGTTTTCGAATAATTAATGTTACTTTAGTTGACGTGCTGATTTAAAACTTTATTATCACGATTTTTAATATTTTTTTTAGATTATTTGTACTGCTATAACTTAATTTAAGATTATTTTTTATTAAAGATTTTATTTAAAAGTTTATTACCGAAGAAATGTTTAATTAAATTGAGGAACTTCTGTCCTAACTTAGGGATAACCATTTGGTTAAATAGGGGTGTATAACAACTGATTTTTCAACATACTATCTCTCGAATTTTTAAATCCGAGAGACAGTATGCTGATTGAGGTATAGTTATTTAAAATAGAAAATCTTTCCATCACTTGACACGTGCATACCTCTTTACTGACTCATAAAAGCACACATTTATATATGATTTCTCTCAACATATACATTCATAATTGATTCTCTCATTTTATTTAAAAAGAAAATTCGTTGACACATGTATACAATACTTTTTACGTATTTTGAACGGAAATGTATCTCGTCACTGTCTTTCACACATACTAATATTATCGGCATATACACACGCTTAGTTCGTATATGGTATGGATGCACTTAAAACAAATTATTTTTGCTTGCATATACTTACATGCATAGCAAACATCTAATGTTTTTATTACGCGTTGGCACATACACTTAAAAAGACGCAAGTTTTTTCTTCTACATTTAATATTCATCCATTGCTTTATCACACGTAATACGTATCTGACTAGTGAAACTATATCTCAATCAACATACTGTCTCTTGGAAGTTTAAATCATTCGTCTTTAATAAGTCTCTGAAGAAACATATTAAAGTGAAACATGTTAGATTAACGACACTTTCTTCCTACTTGTTCTTTACTTATTCTATTCATCTTGTCAGATTCCGACCCATATATTCAACTCATATATATATATATATATATATATATATATATATATATATATATATATATATATTTGAGTAAAGTAAAGTTAATCCCGTACAAGACCTAGGGGTTCTCGAGGTAGAGGGTTACGTTAAGGGGTAGTTTATACGGATAGACAGAAACGATTAACTTTAGACTTGAACAGGTTAATATTGTAGTGATCAGGGAAGCATCCTATTCGGAGTCTGTTTCATAGAGCAGTGGTTCGCGAGAATAAGCCGTTTGAGTGGAACTTACATCTCACCAATGGAATATGGAGGTAATGTGAGTAGTTTGTTACAACGTGCGTGTCATGGTAGGTTCTAGCCGTGAAGGTCAGACCTGGCGTAACTAAGGGATATGGTTCGTCCGAGCACTTTCCTGGCAAGTAGCGATAGAGCAGTGGGAGACTCGCCACATCTCGCCTGTGAGAGAGAGGTTGAGATGTGGAAAATAATTCTTTTCTAACAAAGACTCGGAGACGCTTTTGAAGTCTAGCCAGACTGGAAAGTGAGAACTGGGCAGTTCTCACACTGATCTGGCTCATATAAAAGGTACAGGACAGCATGAAGAGTTAGGTATTTAATGAAGCGGTACAGGGAGCCGATCATTTTACTCGCATCTTTAGCGATGGATCGTATATGAGTTCCACTTGAGGTTAGGTGTGAGTTTAAGACCCAATATCATCCCAAGGCACAGTGCCTTCTCGATGGGGACATCCGATCATCTTGACTGTCGGTAGTTCGGTGTCTAATCGGCGTTGATTGAACTAGTTTTTTTTTCGGGGCATTAAATGAAACCTGCCAGTTTTTTTACCCAATGGGTACTTAGTATTAGATCGGAAGAGATACAAGTATTTAATTCGCCATGAGAAATGTTATAACAGACAACGGAAAATATGACAGAATTTCTCTTGGGCCGATTGAAATAGCAAAAGATGTCTTCCAAAAAGTAAATTTCGTTTGAAATAAAGAAAAGAGTACTGACATGCTATATAATATAAATCCTCCTATATAGCCGTAAATGCTAGATAATTTACTCACAGATAAAAATGAGACTTTTTAAAAATAATCTTTTCACCCTAAGCAAGGCAGGATCGTCTACGGCTATATCGTGTTGAAGGCACCGGTTCCCGTCCGATCACCGAAGTTAAGAAACATCGAGCCTGGTCAGTACTTAAAGGGGTAACCATTTAGGAATACCAGGATTGGAGGTTGGGCGCAGGGCTAACAACCCTGCCCCGTAAAATCATTTTGTTACAGAAACAGCCACAAAAAACGTTGCTGCCCTATGCACCATTGGGTGTGATGGATAAATGATGATGAAGGTAGGATCATCACTATTGCACAGGGGGTTACAATGAGAGAAGAAAAAGAAGATACATGGAATGTCGAAAAAAAGGATAAGAGTTGAATGGGAATCAAGATGGCAGTTGACGTTGCGTTTAAACTTTTGAAGATTGTTGCTATCAGGGAAGTAAGCAAACAGAAGTGAGTTTCACAAACAGGAAGTGCGAGAAAAAAACCGTTACAGTAAAATAGTCATTTAGATTTAAATATTTCGGGGGTAAAAGGGTGGGACCTAGATGCCAATCTAGTAGTACGTGTAAATACATGTGGTCGGAAAACCAAGGAAAAAGCTCGTCAGAGCAGTTGCCCTGAAAATATTTGTAGAAAAAAAAAAACAGAGGAAAGCCACGTCACATCGGTGAGAAAGTTATTGAAGGCGGGCTACCAAGTCAGGATCGATTATATTGCAGATCCTCATTTGGATTTTGTCGGGAAGCTCAAGATGAAAAGCCGGAACTCCCGATCAGATATGGCAACAGCGTTAAATGCACGGTCGAATTCTATATTTACAAATGTGCAAAATGGATTCTGACAAGAAAAACTTCCTATCCCGACACAGTGACTTAAGGTGGAACATGTGAGCAACGAGGAAGTTTTAAGGAAAACTGGAACAAAAAGATTTTCACTTAGATTAATAATGTATAGTCGTTAGCAGAAGGTGCAGCGCAAGATGTTAGCTACAAATCGGGATCGTCAGAATCAAGAAATACTGAAATTTAACCATCTAGGAAGAGTTATAATAGACGACGGAAAACACAGAAACCAGTAGATGCATTCAAGTTGCAAACGTGCTTTCCAAAATTTAAGCAAAGTATAAAGAAACTGGAAAATTTTACTGTAAGTAAAGAAAATAATGATAAACTTCTTTGTTATATTAACTCTCATATACAGTACTGACTTCTCGGGCAATTTCTTCACAGGTGGAGAGGAGTCTCGAAGGAAATTACATACGGTTATACAGAAAGATGCTGAGAATACCCGGTATACCCGTGACCTATACCAGAGCGACGTATGCTATATAACCTGGAAACCAAAATGATCAACGTGCTTTATAATCTGGAGCCAAGGATCACGAAAATGAAACTGCAACCAAAATGACATATATGTTGTATACACTTCAATGAAACGACGGTTAGATGGCGGGGTTCCCAAAAACATGTTATCTTCTCTCTTATAAAATCGCTTGCCTTTTTCACGTTGATAAAATAACGATATTCTCACTTAATAAAATGACGATCATAACACGTATATATATATAAATGTAGAGAGCATATCTATTTGCTCATCAGATGACGTGTCGTCGAGTAGGTGATGGGTTCGGTGTCAGCACACACGCATCGAGAGGCCAGAGACTACACTCGTCCGCAGTTTTCCCTGTGTCTTTCACGGTCTGAGTTCTAATCCTAACTCTCGATCGACTGCTTACTACTAATTTATGTCTCTTATATAAGTGATTACGTCATATCCGGATACATTTTTTACATAATTCCAAGGCCCACATCATCAGAACCTTGTCTTCGCTGTTTTTAAAACAATCAAATATTTCCCTGAACTAGAGAATTTTGCTGGCATTCCTTATTTTGACAACAATCAAATATTTATCAAAACAATGTCTATTTTTTTTTGCTAGCTAGTTTGCATTTTTTCTCTGTTTCATAAAAATACACTTTTTCATAAAATTATTCACCAGCTCAGATAATCTACAACACATGTGAACAACGAAAATAGTTTAAGGAAAATGGAGATAAAAAACGGATATTTTGCTTACATTCAGAAAGAGACAGTTGAAATTTCTCGCACGCACAATAAGGAAAGAGGGCCTAAAGAACTTGAAACTCACAGTGCATACTGAAGCCAACAGAGGCAGAGGAGAGCTCTAACTTTGGAGTCACATAAAACCTCCGTATGATCTTCTCTATTAACCCGCTGTACACTTCTTCGAATCTCCTGAATCTCCTGAACTAAAGCCCTAGAATCACAAAGCACTGTACCAAATAGCATCATCACTTGAGAGCTTTCAACAACAGTAACAACTAAAATGGATAGCACATATAACTCGAGGAAAAACAATGACATAATCAAAATGTTAACATTATGCACCAATTCAAACAAAACGTTAGAAAGAAACCCCACCACATTAGTAGAAAGAGCGATAACAATCACTGTATTTGAGAAACCTAACATAGATAGGACAAGAACAGTGCGTATTCGTCAAAGACACTGGAACAAGGAACGCCATATTTGTGATTAGGATGCTCTCTGAAAGGGCAAAACAAATGAAGAAGGACTTGTACCTATGTTTTATCGATTATACAAAGGCGTTCGACAAAACATGCCACAAGGAATTGATGAAGATGCTCAGCACATTTGGGAAAGACAAGAGTAATCAAGAATCTTTACTGGTAGCAAACTGCCTGCATACGGACAGGTAACAAACTCAGCAGATATATAAAGATAGAAAGGGGCGTAAGACAAGGATGTGTCTTTTCAACTTGTACAGCGAGACTAATTTAAGGACTATAGATGTTATGTCAGGATTTGTTATCGGAGGCCACAATTTGAACAACATAAGATACGCAGTTGATACAGTGCTGATTGCAGACACGGAAAGAAAACTACAAGTCCTCCTACAGAAGGTAGCTGAAAAGGGTTACAAAAAGGACTACAAAAAAACCTGCAAGAAAACCGAATGCATGGTCATCAACAAAAAGAGCTGCCCAAAATGCCAACTACAAGTGAGAGATACTAAAATCAAGCAGGTACAAAAATTTAAATTCCTGGGAAGAAGGAAAGTGCGACACAGAGATCCAAAAAGGCGAATTGGCATGGCAAAGGACGTGTTCCAGAAACTGAGCAGAGTATTAAGAGACATGAAAATTTCGCTAGAAGAAGAGAGTACTGTGATGTCAGTTCTTGAATATGGCAGTGAATGTTGGACAATATCAAAGATGAAGGAAAAACCTGAAGCAACTGAAATGTGGTTCTGCAGAAGGATGTTGCGAACAACATGGAATCAACATGTGAACAATGATGAGGTTTTGGAAAGAATGAAAACGAAAGGGAAATTAATATTGAGCATCAGGAAGAGACAGCTAAAGTTCCTGGGACATGCAATGAGGAAGGAGGGCTTGGAGAACCTGATACTAACAGGCTAGATAGAGAGAAAAAGAGACAGAAGAAAGCAGCGGATACCGTATTTGATAGGCATGATCAGGTGGAAGACAGAACGGGGTTGTGTGGTGTAACAGGAGAGAGCGTGTTAATAGCCACCAGGCACATAGAAGAAGAAGAAGAAGAAGAAGAAGAAGAAGAAGAAGAAGAAGAAGAAGAAGAAGAAGAAGAAGATTTTACTGAAGGATGCCCAGGATACCATGGGCCGAGCATGGGAGCAGCGACGAGGTTTTGAAGATGATAGAAACGAAAAAGAAACTCATACTAAACTAGGAAGAGACAGCTGAAGTTTCTGGGACACTTAATGAGGAAACAGGGCTTGGAAAAATCTGATACGCATAAGGCGTATAGAGTGAAAGAGAGACAGGGGAAATCAGCGCGTGACACACTTGATGGGTTTAAACAAATAGATAGCAGAGCAGGGTTTGGGAGAAATAGCAGGACAAAATATATTAAGAGCTTCAAAGGAGAGGAAGATGTGGAGAGCCATGATCATCTATGTTTCGAAGGCACAGCCTCAAGAGAAAGATTTCGTAAATTTCAACCGAAGATCGTTAATTAGTATTACTTTTATTACAAAATTACAAAACCATTATTATCTATGAATTAATTAGTAAGACTTCTATCGATGAGTCATTATTAACTAAAAAAATAAATCTTAAAATCTAAAAATATTTCTTGAGTTTAAATAAACTAAAAAAGGGTTGATAAGCCGTAGAAATTGAATCAATCAATCAAATACTGATTCGCTATACAGGTATGATTTTAGATTTATTTACAATTTCTGGTATATAAGACATCACTCAATAAATCCCAAGCCTAACTAATAAAACAACAACTTGTAGGCAAAATTCGATTTTATTTATCAACATAGTCTCCTTCTAGGGTGATACACTGATTCCAACGCTTCTCTAACAATTCGATGCCTTTTTTGTAGAACGATTTGTCTTTGGCCTCACAATACTCCTCACTTTCCAATATCACTTCTTCATTGGAGCCAAAATTCTTTCCCTAAAGCATTCTTTTGAGGTCTGAAAACAGCCAGTAGTCGCTGGAATGGGGCAGATCTGAAGAATAGAAGCTTCCGCAATTCGAAGTATAATTTATTTAGTTTTGCCATCGTTGCGATCAACTTGTGACACGTTGCGTTGTCTTGGTGAAAAATCATTTTTGCTTCTTCATTTGTGGCCGTATTTTTTGGCGATTTCTTCCTTCAAACGCACCAATAATGTTATATAACATTCGCTATTAATGGTTCTTCCTTTCTCAAGATAATCGATGAACAAAATACATTGCGCATCCAAAAATACGGAGGCTAAAACCTTGCCTGCTGATGCTTGCGTTTTTGGTCGCTTTGGACGGCTTTCACCTGCTGCTGTCCACTCAGCTGACTGCCGATTTAACTCCGGAGTAAAGTGATGGATTCATGTTTCATCTATTGTCACATATTTACGCAAAACTTCTTTTTGCTTTGAAACAGTTGCAAACGACGCTCTGAATCGTCGACTTGTTATTGTTTTTGATCGATTGTGAGCAAACGCGGCACCCACATTGAACACAGCTTTCTCATTGACAAATGTTCATACAAAATGGTGAATACCCTGCCATATGTTCAACTCATCTGCTATCTCACGCAACTTCAATTTACGAATGGCCAAAACGAGTTTGTGGATTTTTTAGTGTTTTCCGGGACAACTGCCGATTTCAGTTTTCAGTTCAGCATCATTTGTGTCTGTACGACCGCGTTTAAATCCAACATACCACCTCTTAACCATTGTTTCCGACAGAGCAGAATTCGAATAACACTTATCAAGCCATTGCTTTGCTTGAACAGTATTTTTCCCCATCAGAAAGCAATGCCTTTATCAACACATATAATTCAGATTTTTCCATTGTTTTGAAAATTTGCAACAGTAGCTTCACTTAGATAACTGTTATTAGCAAAGTAATAATCTGATTAGGCCCTAATTTTGTCACGTGTCATTTAAAGGTTGGTACTTCATAAAAATCATATAGAATTATTAATAGTGGCGTCAGCTATATGTCAGTCTTGGAACTTATTGATTGCTGTGTTAAATATATAGCATTTGGCCACAAAGGGATAGATTTATATATTGATTGTAATATAGGACTGATCCCCCACTTTATATCAGCATTATAAGTTCGTGTTTGTTTATCAAATTCTGATTAGGCATGAACCTACCCCCTCCAGCTATGAGTTAATTAGTAATATGTTTCTAAAAAAATAAAAGAAAAAGTAGAATGAGATTCCTTACAAATTAAAAGTATTTTCTGGCCTTAAATAACCTGCAAAGGGTTGATAAACCGTAAAAAAGCAAATCAATCAATCAATGGTTTTGGGAAATGGATCAAACAGTGTTTTATGTTCGGCACTCACCGTATTTACAAGAACGAAACTGTTTCTTAATGCATCCATAAAGAACTCGACGAATCTTCCTCTTGTTTGGCATTCTTACACGCAACCTTGGTTAAATACTAGCATCCTTCTAGCTAATTCAGTCAGGGTTTCGTTTCTCGCGCCGTCTAATTCCTATTAAATCTCGAACAAGCCTCAGCTGAGCTTGCAACATTCCCAAATTGCATTTGCATCCCCTTTCCAACTCATCCCCCTCTGCACACGCCTGTTTCTCTAAATATACGCTAATCCACTCAGATGCAATTTCTTTGCAGCAGTAATAGACTCAGTTTACTAATATGCCTCTCGTTAGCCCATCAATTTCGACCTTCACCCGATCTTCGAATTATTGCTTTAACTCTAAAGCTTTTATCGAGAAAACAGGTAAATTAGAGCCGCTTGCTCTTAATTCCATAATAAACTGCGGATATATATGCCCCACGGTTCTTCCGCAATTGGATAATTTAATATCCTATTATAATTATGATTTTCCCTTCTTGCATTAGTTCGCACAACCGTTACGCCCTGCCAATATCTCATAAATAATGGACTGTTGCGTTTTGATAACGTGGAAAGAGACGAAAAGACACTACTTGGTTTCTGTGAGAAAATGAATGAATGAAAGAAAGAAAGAAAGAAAGAAAGAAATAGAGAGTGGTTGTGGCACAAGATATGTTTTAACGTGAGGATCTGAACGCGTACACTCAGGCAGCTGGTCAAAATTTACCTGTCCCCTACATACACGATGACTGGGTCCTAATCTCACGGTCAAACATAGGCTGTTTTGTAGAACATATATTGCATTTCAATGACATATTCAAGGGGTTTATAGCAGTTTCTGTACTGACTTGGATAAATTCAGGTATTGGGAAAATCATAATTATGTCCCTTTCTCAAATGTCTATCTCTTTCGTTCCTATATTTTTTGTGCATCTATCGACTCTATTTCTATCTGGGTAGATCTATCTCTATCTATCTGGGTATATCTATCTCTATCTCTCTGTTTCTCTACCCCCACCCACGATCGCTGTTAGTTTTTTGTATGTTTTTTTTTTTCATGTATTATCGCAGATTCTCTTTTGCTATCACTCACTTCTAAGAAAAACTGAAAGCGTATACGTCGCGAATTTTTCCAAACTACATATTTTATAAGAAATGGCTAGTACTAGAACAGGAACGAAAAGAAAAGCAATAATTGCCTATTTTTAAGTCCACTTAATAAATATTTTTTGTGAATAAATAATTTAGTCTCTTGTTGACCGTTTTAAATACTTTTAAAAAATTTTTAAATGAATTATGCTGAATAAATTTCTTTAAAGTTAAGCATCTTCTTATGTTCTTATTTATTTATTACCAGATTATATGGTAAAATTCTAATATGTACATTCTGGTGAGTGGAATATACGTTCCTGGCTTAAATAAGTTATGACTATAAGCCTTTAGTGAACGACTACCAGTTGTATGCGACCAGTTAATGATGGCAGTAGGGATGGTCGCATATGACAGGCTCCACTACCTTATTTGACGGCATATAAGACGTACAAGACGCAACCTAATTTAGACAGCATATAAGATGTATAAGACGCAACCTAATTTAAACTGGGCGAAACAAGAAAAATAAGTAATTAGTAAAATTATTAGTAAATGGTACATCCTAGGCTATTTTCATGAGGTTTGTTTTTGGTTAAACAAGCAATGAAAAAGAACATGATAAAAAGAACACGATAAAAAAAAAACAACAACTTTAAGTTAAGAAAACAAAATAAAAATCAAGCAATTAATATAATTGAGCAAAACAGTACAATTACTATGAAAATTTCATTCATCTTCAATTCAATAAAATGTGTTGTCTTCGTTATCAAAACTGATTCTCATTTTCAATACTGTTATCATCGCCGTTAAATAATGCGCCATCTTAAGTTACATTGAGAGCATTGCTAATACCACACTTTTTAAAAGATTTCACAACAATTTCTGGTCTAATATTATACCAAGATTGCTTCATCCATTCGCAGACTTGTGCAATGCCGGGTCTTTTTATTTTTCCTGTAAATGTAAGGTCGTGATCAGTCATTGTCATCCACGTGTTCCATTGCAACTTCATGTTTTACTTGAATGGTCTATTCAAAGACACATCCAGAGGTTGCAAACTGATTCATTAGTCCACCAGGAATAACCGCTACCTCTGTCTTCAATTCTGCCACTTTCTTTTTAATGGATTCAGTCCTATGCGCTCGGAATTGACCTCAAACCAGAAGAGAAGGCGTTCGTAGTAGTACACTGGGACATCTTTCCAATACAGCCCATAGCCATAACTGTAGACCAGCTTTATGGATGAACATGAACATGCACAACCTTTTGCTATTTTATCTTTCGGTATAGTTTTAAAACGAAAAGGAAATTAATACTGAGCATCAGGAAGAAACAGCTAAAGTTCCTGGGACATGAATTGAGGAAAAAGGGCTTGGAGAATCTGATACTAACAGGCTAGATATAGGGAAAAACAGTGTGTAACATACTTGACGGGTCTGAGCAGATGTATGACCGAGCGGGGGTTGCGTGGTGTAACAGGAGAAAGCGTTCTAAAAGCTACCAGAGATAGAGAGACCTGGAATGCCATGATCGCCTACGCCCTGAAAAGACAAGTCACATAGAAGAAAAAGAGTAAGAAGATAGTTTTTCTCTTAAAAATCAGAAAAGGAGGAAGTTTTGTGCCATTAGCGCAACATGCAAGAACGGCCGTATAATGGGTCTTCTCGTGGTTTGTGGTTTTTATTATAAAAATCTTGGATCGCTTAATACTCAGTTTTGTTTGATGGTACATCAAACGTTAGTGAGACTTCATCCATATTTCCTATCTGACCTGGTTCAAAAGTAATTCTTTTTCAATCATGTATAACAAATTTATAAAACTTTATTATTTTGTCATCATAGTCAGTTGAGATTTTCTGCACAATTGATGTTTTTGTACGCATTCACAAACCTTCCCGCCATCGTTTTGTTCCTATAAAGTTTTGAATCGCCTTTTTGTTCGCTAATCTTCTAGCCTCGATTCTTATCATTTTCGTAATAACGATTCTGTCTGTATTCCTCTCATCTACAACCCACGTTTTAATTTCCTCTTCAATTTCAGGCCAGTTTGGGGAGTGGAGGGTGGGGCAAGTTTACAGTTTCTTTTATTCGTTGCCCGTAAGCCATTTTCTTGCAACGGTCAAGAACGTATAATTTTTCTGTAGAGGGAGGACCAAAATATCTTGCTCTATTTCCATTATCTTGAACATAGTTTATTACATGAAGCTTCCATGCAAAACTATAGCTTAACTTCTTTTTGCTGTTGTCACATCTGAAGGGGTGAAATTCAGTCAAAAAATTCCGTTTATATGATCTGTACAACATGCGTCTTGCAAACGTCTTAGTGGAATATTGGTTTCCTAAATGCTGTTTAGATGTGGCACAAGGCAGAAAGTATGGGGAATCCAGTGATGATCAAACCCACTACTCAAGTGTAATAATTCTAAGGAGACAAGCGTGCTGACCATTACATCACATCGAGGCGCTCAGGGCCTAGTGAAATAATTATTCTGATTGTATTTATACCAATGCAACCGGAAGTTATGACAAGAAAGATATTAATGAAGCACATATATTTTACAGATATACAGTTTGAATTTATTGCGTATCATTTTAGTGAAACAAAGTACTAGTATTAAACGGGATGAAATTAATATAATAAATATTATCAATAACACTTTTAATCTGCATAATAGTCTTTTAAATAATGACAATAAAAGATACTTTAAAATCTTAGCTAATACGAGTTGCCAAGTAGCTAATTTGTTCGAATATTGAAAATTTTAAACTTGCATAGGCATATAAGACGTAGAGGAGTTTAAAAATATTTCTAGTAAAAAACAGTGCACCTTATATGCCATCAATACGGGAAATATATATATATATATATATTGTCACCCGCAGACAGATCTGTTTCGCCGTTTCACAGCTCATCAGTACGGTTAGACTCCGATTGCTTTTTTACCCAGGATTGAAACCCGACCAAAATGGCGTCAGTCGGCGACTCTACCCCTGGGCTATGGGCGTTCGGTGGAAGTAGGTAGACTTTTTAGCGCATATCATTATACGCGCCCAATAGCTAGAGCGCTCTAATTCATTTCACTGAATGAGCGATGCGTACATGCCAGAGTAGCTACTGTTTATCAAAGTCTACTATTTTTCCAGAGTGCTCCATCAGGGTGTGAGAGCGTATATATATATATATATATATATATATATATATATATATATATATATATATATATTATGGGTATTACCTATTTATTATACATTAATATTTCGAGATTAAGATCTCATCTTCAGAATGGTAGAAGAGCTTGTGTTCGAGTCCATGTCTTTCAACGAATGGTCATTCCATAATCTTAATATGCACAACGTTTCAAGCAAATTACAAAACTTTCCTATCCTTACACCTGATCCAGGATGAATTTGCAACTGTCAGGGAGCTATTTGAAATATCCGAGAAACGTGCAAAGATAGAATGCCAAATAAACTTCCTAAAACGATGTCTTAAAAGCAATAAGGTGCCCAACACAATCGGGAGCGTGCACTTCCCGGCATGCCACAAATTACCAAGCCACAAACAATCGCTGGACTGCCTACGTGAGTTCTGCATAATCTTTCATCTTAATAATAACATTAACGTTTTGACGATGAAAACGTTTCAGTAAATTTGTGGCCTTCTTCATTGCATCATGCTGTTTTCTAGAAAAGATTATAAAAAAAGATTTAAAAAGTAACTACAAAAATACTTTGGTGATCACAAAAGGGAAAATAAAATAAAATGAAATAAATAAAACAAAATAATTAATATATATATATATATATATATATATATATATATATACAAAATAAATTTAAATAAAATACAAGAAGTATATGCACATAAACACGCACACATTACACACTAGTCATAAAAAGCCCTCTTCCACTTTGGCAAAAGTCAAACTAACGGTTAGGTTAACACACACTTAGATAAACCACATATTAAAGCAGACTGATACCATCAGACCATAAAAAGATCCCAACTATGAATCACACACATATATACCATAAACACACACACACACATACCACATACATGCTCTAACACTCACACACACATTTATTCTAAATTTCATACTATAAATAAGTAATACTTGTGTAAATCAGATTAATTTAACATTATATTTAATAATTTTCCAAAACTAATGTGTCACAGATGTATATTTAATTTTTGCAAGATTTTTAAAACCGATAATTAACTTTTATTTACAAATGTGTCGATCGCTTAAAAATGGCTGAAAAATTGAAAGATTAAAAAAATCACAAAATTTTATATTCCAGTCAATATAATTTGTGTTTGAAGCACACCAGAGTATTTTGCTTAGTGGAATTAGTAAATTTAATAATTTAGCTTTCAATTAAAACTAAAATAAACGTTTCAAGAAATCTTTTTTATTTTTAAAAGTTCAATCAAAAACTTAGATATCGAAAATGAGTAGAGATACCTACTCATTCTAAACCCAAAATTATATAAAGCATTTTACTCCGAATACATTCGGCCTACCAAGCAGCATATATAAATATTTGTGCTACCATCCTATACACATGGCCTAAAGATTGCTTTCACGCATGATACAAACTGTCGTTCCGGGTGTTGACCTTAGTGTACACTTTAATATTCAAAGCAAGACCAAATAGTAGACTTATAGATATGTATGCTAGATTCTGGTTTGAAAAATTGTCTAGCATGTCAGAGAACAAACATTTCTAGCAGCAGAATCTAGCAACGGACCCAGTATAATAATATTTTTACTTCATGTCAGCGGTAAACGAGTAAGCAGCCATGCTGACCGAAGTTAAGAGTTTGAATTTCAGTTAAATTTCTTGCATTCACTTACGCGCAAATACCCTTGGGAAAGGTACTAATCCGCCTCTTTCCCCAGTTATGGGTTAAATAACAAGAAAGATTGTTTTCTTCAGCCTAGGCTGGCAACTAGTCTACCGCAAAATGCAATGGCAACCTACCCCGGGATAATCTTCTGCCCAGTGAGTCATGTCTCTTATGAGTCATGATCGCCCAAGCGTGTATCACGTATAGCACTTAACTGACTGACTGATTATGTAGAAATGGGAGAACCTATTTCGAATTTCAGTTAAATTTGTTGCATTCACTTATGAGCAAATACCCTTTGGAAAGGTATGAACTCGTCGCTTTTCCTTCCAGCTATAGGTTGAATAGCAGGATTCTACAGCCTATCAGTCTATCCCAGAAAGTAATGGCAACCTAATGCGGAAAAATCTTTTGCTAAGTCAGTTATGTCTCTTTCGAGAGATGATTGCCCAAACTTGTATCACATATGGCACTTAACTAACTTGATGAGCGGCAAGGTTTCATCAATTTACAGGTGAAATGGATAGATGTAACCGTAAGTTCTATGCTGACATTTTCTTCTCTTGCACTTCTCCATTGTGGTACTCTCTTCCGGTTTATTTTATCCAGTTAACTTTGTCGTCTTTAAATATTTAAATGCAATGACAATCGTCATCTGTTGTCTTCTCAATTTATGTTATTTTATAGTTCTCTTTCCTTAATACTGTTTTTCTTTTCTTTCTTTTTATTGTTTCAAACTCAGAAATAATTGCTCTCAGTGACCTTACAGTCTCCAGAGAATGGAAGTGTTGTATCTAAAATTTTTTCTCTCTTTCTATTAAAAAATGAAAAAATAATGAGTTGGTAAATAAATGTTAAAAAAAGAAATTCTCAGTCGACCTGTAAGAATTTTTACTTGGTCGCTAAATAATATTATCCACTCAATGGCTTTATTGCCTTGTTTGGGGATGAAATAAGATTTACTGCTGCAGTAATGGGGCAAGAAAGCAATGTCCTTTCTTTAGAGGACTGAAAAGAATTGCCCTTTTATTAGTGTTAACATTATCCTCCTAGCACGATGTCGATCGTGAGAATTTCCCAGAAACGTTATCGAGAGAATTGGCCTATAATTTACACGGATTGCGTCGAGGAATTGGCGTCTTAGAGCTTATTCCGATCAATAGGTACACGAATCATGTCAGTCTTGTCTCATGCTGTTATTTGCCGACAGACACATCCTCGGGGTTTGTTGCAAACTTAATAGAACATTCGCAGACATTGTAACGACTTTCTACAATTTTCTAAAATATTTACGCCTTTTTATGCAGGAAAAAACCTTTGATGAAAATGTCTCGGCCACTTCTAAAAATCTAATCTGTATGATAAAAATACTAATTAACAAATTCTTTCATATATAGTGGTTGTCAACTCACAAAGAGAGTACGACCATCACCAACATGTCCAGCCTTTCAGTTACCCCTCCCAACACCGCATTCATCGGTTGTGTGAACAGCAGTGGCTCATAAAGCCATACATTTATCTGCATTTCTTTTCACATGTAAGACATTAAATCATCTCCGGGTGGTGGAAGTTGACTTTGATCACCATCATTTCCAATATGCCCTTTCATATACCTCGTCAGGGCCACCCTGGACTTGCACACTCTAGTTTTGTGAGAAGACTTTTCTGATAGTCTGTTTTATTCCGTTATGTATGTGTTTGATTATGCTAGTCAGATGGTTAGAGCTAGTGTTTAAGTAATTTAAAGTTGTGTTTGTTTTCATATACGAAGAAACACTACCAATTTATAGATTAAATTCTATATGTAAATATTCGGCAACTTTCATATTTGTTTCGACATCTATCTCAAAATCGAAGTTTTTGAAGAGTTTGAAAAGCATTTTTCTTATTTTGTCACTTTGTCTTTTTGTAACCCTATTTCCAGATGGCTGGTATTAATTTTCTATTAATTTTCTATTAAATTTAAAGATAAGAAGAGATTTCCCTAAAATGGGAAAATACAATTATTTTGTCAGGAAAAGTAACCAAAGTGAAAAAATTGGAGAATACAATTATTTCTGTCGGGACGAGTAACTGAATTAACTGAAACCGGGTAAAATGATTCTAGTCATAATATTGTCATCCTTTTTTGACAAAGTGTGACTCTGAGATAATTTTATGTCCTGAGCTACTGGTCTCTTGGAAACGGACAAGCAAGTGATAATAAAGAGTGAGTTCATCCCCCCTCATTAGTGAAGGGCCCAGAGACTCAGTAGCAATGGATAACTGATATTGTTCTCAATTCAAGCTGATAAGAGTTATACAGTGAGGGAAAATAGACACTCCTGTGAATACCCTTTACTATCTCGGTTTTGTGTTTGTTTAATAAAATCAGGGTGAAACACGAAATTAATTAGTTGGAGCCAGTGATTTGAATGAAGCGATCGAGCTGAAATTGACGTGTTGCTAGAAGACGATTGAGTAAACCCCGATTCCGAGAAAATTGTTACTGAATGTATTTTTGAAATATCAGTCAACAGTTGATTGTCACTAGCTTTGACTTGCTCTTTATATCTGTGCATATAATCGATATACAAATATGTATAAAAACCACACCCATGGCGTCGCAGTGTTCTAATGGTTCCCTACTGCAGATTGCGTATATCTGGTCTTAACAATATACTCGACTCCCCGGATTATAAGTCGTGTTATATCTGGTGTCAGTGGCAGTGCAGTGGTCTACTGATTATACTACGTATCGCGGATCGCGTAAATCCGCTCTTAACAATATACTCGAACTTTCGCGTGTCAGGACTAACCTAGCCAGGTGATAATGGGCAGTCCTACTTTGGCTGGTCCGAGATCAAAACAAACACAACGTGGGAGAACTGGTTAAGGGTAAGGAAGGATTGGTCAAGCCATGCCCAGGATACCAGGTTATATTTTGTTATCCGGTGCTATCATTTATCCGTCGTCTCTGTATAATCCGTGGTGGTCTATGTGGATTATCCCATTAATTTTATTCCTGTATGGTCCTATTAATTCTGAAATGACAAATGTAACTTAGTCTACATATCGACACAGTGCCATCTATTATTATTTAAACATAATAAGTCAAAAATAATTCGCGGACATATGTTTTTATGAACTTTTGTCTTTGTTTTTATATGAAGACCCCCCACACTAAAGTTCGTGAAATATTTTTGATACACTCTATATATAAAATAGTTATTAACTAATTGACTAACCAATTAAGTAATTAAGGATTAAACTATTAATTATACTATAAACCCGATTTTCTTGACACAAAATTGTCTATAACCTGGGTTTATGCCTAGTCGATTTTATTCAACGTTTTTCAGTCGACAAATCACAAATAGAAACTAGTAAAACCTTCCAACGGCGGAAGTGGGAATTTTTTTTTTAGATCTTTGTCGTCGATCTGCCTTTCAATGTGAGTCGTCTACTCGGAGCAGCTACAGATTTGCACCGGATGTTCGAGCCTCGATTACATTTGCTCGTGTTCATTTTCTCCCCTGACTGCTTCCTCGCGCGATACGGAAGAGAGGCTGCAAGGAAATTAACCAGGCAAACGTAAATAACGATTCTTGTCGACGAAAACTGCCCGTAGTGTCACGTAGCGTTGGCTGAGAAGTGACGCGATTCTGGTGGATGATTGTTAGGTTTGCGTTCGGAAACCAAGCGTAAAAAAACCGAGACTTCGAGTAATTTTTTAAGTAAATTAGGCATTTTAATTTTGTCTTCTTTTAACTCAACATCATTTTCTACTTAAGGTTTTTAAGTTCAAAGATAAACGAAAATTGATCAGAATTGCATTGGTTGTTTAATATCAGCCATTCAGCTTTGATTGATTGAGTCGTTTTTACGACCTATCAACCCAATGCAGGTTATTTAAAGTCAGAAAATATTTGTTAGATGATAAGAATTTATTTGGATAGTAGTTATTTAGTGATCTACGTCTTAATAATTACCCAAGAGCTGGGGTGGGTGGGAGAGGTGGGTTCATTCTTTACCCAAATGAATACAATGAACGAACCAAACTGAAATTAGAACTCGGCTCTCCGAGTACTAATTCTGAGCTGTTATACATTACACCACCAAGCTTTCTGCACTTGGTATTCCCAAGCAGCTACCCATCTAGCTACTGACCAAGCATTACATTGCTTAACTTTAGCAATCGTATGCGAACCAGTGTTTTAATGTCACGTCACGAGCCTCAGTCATTCCAAAGAAAGGTTGCAAGATAAAGGAACTCATAGTCAAGGTAGCATAGTAAAACGCGAATAAAGAAATAACCTCCGATTATAAAACGACAGGATAAATGGTTGTCAGCGAGAGAAACAGTTCAAGATGCAAGTTACGAAATCAAACAAGTACAGACATTTTAGTGTGGGAAATGTTTCAACAAATTAACGGAAAAAATGACGCAGTGCATTGAAAGTTGCCTTCCGGAAGCTAGTCAATATACTAAAAAAAAGGAAAAAATTCTATGAATGCTGATTTTTTTTAATCGTTTCACCCCAAGCAAGGCAGTACCACCACTGGTGCACAGGGGGCTACATAAGAGGAGAGTGAAAGTTTATATAGGAAGAGAGCAAAGAGAACGAGGAACCCGTTACAGGGGGTGTCATAGAAAGGGCAAGAGAAGGATAGGAATACTATTGTGAAGAGGGTTGTGAAAGTAGGGTGAATAGGGAGAAGAACAAGATACAAGGGGTGTTGTGAAAAGGACAAGAGAACGGACAAGAGAAGGACTGGAGTCAAGGGGATAAGAGATGGCAATTGGCATTGCATTTAAACTCTTGGAGATTGTAGATAGAATGAGATTGATACCATGGTTATAACAAATAATCATCTACGAAGTTTTAAGGTAAATAGGAAACAAAAGTACACTTATATTAATGTTTACAATTAGAAAGAGACAGCTCAAATTTCTCAAACACGCAATGAGAAAAGGAAGCTTAGAAAGTCTTACACTCACAAGACATATTGCAAGTAAGAGCGAGAAAGGAAAACAGATGGTTGATAGAACAGAGAGAGAGAGAGAGAGAGAGAGAGAGGGGGGGTGGTAAAAAGACAAAGATTGTTAAGAGTTAGCAAAGATAGGAAGTTGTGAAGAGACATTATTGCCCACGTCTTGAATGGACACGACAGGTTTTTGCACTTTTCCGGTTGCTTTAATAATGAGTCAGTTCAGATTTTCGATTAAAATATGCTGCTTTAATTTTAAAGAGAAATCAATTAAGGACACATGGCTCAGTCATTAAGGACACATGGGCCCAGTGGATTTAGATGTTGGTTAGTTCCTGTGACTTGGCCCAAAGTCTTGTGAGTTCAATACCAATCTACAGCAGTGGTGAACAAGTAACTTACAGGGTTAGAGGGAGATAACTCATGACTACCAGAAGAAGCAAGGAATGAAGATCAGATACCCCAATGATTGTTATAAAGGGTTCGGTTCGAAATTCCCAGCACCCGAAGAAGGCCGGAGCGTACAACGGTCGAAACGTCATACAAAGATGAAGACAACAAAGATGAAGACAATAGTCCGAATAATGTAAATACTGCAAAAAAACAAAAAAAATTTAGAAAACTGAATGAAATCTGTTAGAAATTTAGCGGTTTTTTTTTCATATAATTGTTTCACCCAAAGCAAGGCAGTACTGTCACTGGTACGCACGGGGGGTTACATCAGAAGAGAGTCAAGTGAAAGACGAACAGGTCACAGGGAGTGTCAGAGAAGGGGTAACAGAAGGATGGGAATACTGGTGTGAAGAGAGCTGCGTGACAGTAGAGTGGAAAGAGAGAGGAACAAGATACAAGGAGTGTTGAGGAAAGATGGGAATCAAGGATATAGAAGTCAATTGACATTGCATTTAAATTCTTAGAGATTGTATAACACTTTCATTTAAGTGTCAAAAAGTTGTCTGGCGAAATTAATTAAATGAAAATTAATTAAATGATAATTAATTAAATCATGATAATAATTATTATATTAAACAATTATAAAAATGAGTTCATTCTGGGTATCCAACATTTTTAAGAACCAGGTGTAGTAAACCGAAGTCATTAAGTATAAAGATATCCGGACCCGAGCGGAAAAGGCTGACCTATAAACTGTCACTAAAACAAAACACTCTGCAGGTGTGACGACCTGTCAAAAATTACTTCAATTTCAAAATATAAACATATCTTGAGCGTGGCAAACATGGGGTTGCTTCACCCGGGATTGAGTGCAAGTATGGCACAAGGTAATAAATCATTGATCAACCAACCACAGGGCCTGCTTCTTGTTAGTCCACTCCGATGACCGCGACTAATTGACTGATTATCTAAACCAATCAGATGCAACCCAAGGGGGTTGTTACGATGATAGCCATTGGCCGGTAATTCCTATTGGCTGATCAATCAGGAGCGAATTATTCGGGATTCGGGCCCATAAATAGAGAACACCCAGAGCAAAAAATTGAGTCGGTTTATTCTTCGCTACCCAGAACCGAATCCGTTGCCACTGCATACTCCATCATTGACACTGCCTAATTGCAGTTAAGATTTCTTCGAGCTAAGGAAACTTTTTCCGACAGTCAACTACATTCACCCCTCACTTCGCGGTGTTTGTTTTACCTTGATAAAAATCATTGCATACCTGTGTAAATAAACGTTTGTTACTGTTTATAACAAACGCTTTTCGTCATTTCTTTGATGGTGTAGCAACTATTCTTTTTCTCCGACGCCAAATTCAACACTCCATCGACTGAATTGTATCCATCTACCGCCCTTCGCGGATCTTAAGAAGCAATGTGGTTGCGGAAGGAATCAGAAAACAACCAGTCTGGAACATGTGGCAATCACGAAACCATCGGCCAACCTGGTATCGTGAAAAAATAGTACCACAATTGTAGCTACCTGGAAAGCAAGAATACGGAAGGGAGTGCAAGAAAAGAAGCTGTTCAGTAGAAGATTGTTTTCACTGTAACAGGGTGGGACCTAGTCGCAAGTTTAGTAGCTCAAGTAAATTCATGCAAAGGGGACACCAGGGAGCCAGTAGAAGCCGTGGAAATATTTGTAGAAGAGACAGAGGGAAGCCACATCACGTCGGTGAGAAAATGACTGGAGTCGAATCAGTTGTTATTATTTCAGTCGGCGAGTAGCTTCCTTGACCATAAAATATATCTAGCAAATATTTATACACACGAGAGAGAGAGAGAGAGAGAGGGAGAGAGAGAGAGAGAGAGAGGGAGAGAGAGAGGGAGAGAGAGAGGGAGAGAGAGAGAGAGAGGTTGAGGGAGACAACAATCCTAAAATTCTACTCTGAAACGGAATCAGGTCCCTAAAACTCCAAAGGAAAAATAAAATCAGCCTTTGCCATCACAGCGAATACAATTATCTAGAGCTAACTAAAATAATTGAAGCTATAGGGAGATGGTTAATGTTTATGAAATCGGCCTTGTGTGAAACATAAACAAACTTCCTACAATTTACAGATTATTCTTTATCATCAGAAGGTTGGCGATTGGAATGTGTGGATTAATGGAAGAATAAAAGTATACCTTTTGTATGTTTAAATAGAAATTTATTAATGGAAAAGAATAACATGAATTGGTAGAAGTTAAACCTTCCAAGAGAAATAGTATTAAGAGGTTAAGGGTATCAAGAGTTCATTGAAATGTTCGTAGCAGTCCCTGCAAGAGTGAGTTTATTTGTAATTAGGCAGGAACGTATGTATGTATGTATGTATGTATGTATGTATGTATGTATGAGCGGTTATTGTTGAATAGGATTGTCTTTGAAGTTATCGCTCAGGGTGAATGGTGAAAAGGAAGGAGGTGAGAGAGAAAGAGGTGAGAGAGAAAGATAGAGACAATAATAGTGATCGTTTGATGTTAGTCAAGGGTACGAGTTAATTATGCTCGTCATCTTATCTCCCTAGTGACGTTCAAACGTGTTCCCCCTTTTTTTCTTTCGTTTGGGAATTCCTGCCCGGATATGATTCTGGCCTTCCCATTAGACGATAAACATTTCGCATCGAGGTGTGAAATTTCGCGAGTTTTGTGTGTGTTAAACAAAGTTTGTAAATTCGAGAAAATTCGTTTATTCTTAACAAAATCAATGAGTCAGTGCTTAGCATCTGAATTTTAGATGTAGATCTGTTTTGTTCAAGATATATCCCGGGAGGGGATAATCAGGAAAAAGAATAGTGCAAGAATAATACTTAACACTGAAGATATAGGAATAGGGATTTATTATACCACAGTACAATAAACCAATAGACAATACAAGAACACCAACGAATAATAACAGGTATAACAATCAAATAGACAAAGTCTCTACTTAGGACGTATGCGTCTGTCTAGTGAAGAATGCTTCCGTCTAGTGACGTATGCTCTCGTCTAGTAACGATGGCTCTATAGTTCGCTCAATTTAGACGATGACTCTATAGCTCGGTCTTTTATAGACTGGTCTATATCCATTCCGAGGTAGGACAGGATATTCCTCTACAACTGTTCACTACATTATAATTGACAGAATTGTATTCAAATATTTATGCAACGCTTACACGAGTGATTTCAGCTGCATTTTCACCTTCGTAACGTAGCTTCACTGTGACTTTTTATATAAATACTTTCATGGTAATTGTTCTGATGAACTTAGCTCTCTAGTATCTCGACTTTATTAAGTTAAGTGCAGTACTAAATTGGCAGTAGGGTTTCATCATTTTACAGTTGAGCTGGATATAGTTAGCCGTGAGTTCTATGCAGATAGTTTCTTCTCTCGCATTTCCCGCCTGTGGAAGAACAAATAGGACACATTTTTATTATAGCTTCATCTGCATGTAAAAAAAGGTTAAAAATAATTTAGGAATTGAAAAACTAGAAAAAGCTAACACTCAATAATATTAACTATGAAAACGGTCACAATTTGCTAACCGTGATTGAAAAATTTTAAAAGTGCCATAACTATAGGTACGTACATAAAAAACAACTACATATTTACTTCAAGAAAAAAATCTTGATAATGGCTAAAGGAAAATCGAAAGTGCTAAAAAATGTCGCCCCAAGCAAGGCATTTTACTGCCACTGTTGAGCAGGGGGTTACATAGGAGGACAGTTATGAGAAAGAGTGCCTGGTCACAGGTCACCGAAGGTGTCCGGAAGAGGGTAAGAGAAGGATGAGAATACTGAGGAGAGTGGAGTGGACGGAGAAAGGAGCATGAGAATTTGAATTCCTGAAGATTGTAGCTGTCGGAAAAGAAAGTAAACGGAAGGGAATTCCACAGGCGAGAAGCTCATGGAGTAGAATTTGCGTTTACAATTTATTGGTTTCATAGTAAAAGAGTCAGACCTAGTTGCTAATCTTGTGGCTCTAGTAAATTCATGTATAGGAAGTACCAGTGAGCTAAGTTCATCTGAGCAGAAGCCCCGTGAAAGTATTTGTAGAAGAGATACAGGGAAGTCACATTGCGCCTGTGAGAAAGTAACTGTATCCGAGCTGCCAAATCGAGATCGATCACATTACAGATTCTCCGTTGGATTTTATCAAGGACACCTAGGTGGATAGCAAGAGCATTCGACCAGATATGGCAGTAGTATTTAATGCATGGGCGGATGGTAGATTTGTATATGAGCAGGATTATTTAAAACAGGAAAAACTTCAAAACAGGAACCGACCTTCTTAGCAGCGGACTTAGCTATCGATTCTATATAGTCATTCCACTTGAGGTCTGTTGTGAGAGTTAACCCGAGGAGGTGCAGTGTTTTACTTTCAGGGAGACTAGACTGCTAATGTGGGGTGGGGAGTAGGAGCGATTGCCTGTGGTGGTTAATAGATAGCAGCTTCGTTTTGGAAGCAGAAAAGTAAACATTTATACTACAAACACATGAAAATTAAATAAAAAGCTAAACTGCAGTAATCAGTCGTCTTTAATGAAACCTACACCAATACCCCGCCATATATATATATATATATATATATATATATATATATATATATATATTATTAATAATTGTGTATGAACAGTAGCCTCTCTTTTTTGCAAGTTTTATTGAAAATGACAATGTATTGTCATTAATTTTTTTATATTTTTTTGGTATTATTATGTAGGAATTGTCCAAATGTTTTCTTTTCTCGATTGCTTTCAGCTATACTTTTAGCCATTATCAAGGGTGAATTTCGTTTTACGTGTAACTGAATATGTGTAAAGTTTATGTATGTAAAGTAATGTGTATGTTATATGCCGAACACGGTAAGCACAATGTTGCCGTGTTCATAAATGATACTATTAAATGCATGATTTCTCATTTTTATTCGCAATGCTTCCCTTATTTTTAATCTTCTTTTGCACGTGGATGATGCATATATGTGTGTATTGTCAACAAGTATGTCACGAATAGGGTCTGGTAAATCCCCGGGTGTCTTTATATTAGATCGGATTGAACTGTGGTCTGAAAAACGGTTACTATTTCACAAAAATGGTCACATAGAAAAACAATTACTATGCAGTACAACACACTGAAATGAATTTATACATAATACAACACCCTTGAGAATGATTACCCATTAGCAGAAAGCGCCCGGAACAATAAAAACTATAGACGATTTATTCTTTAACTGCTAAAAACGGAACTGCTAAAAACGGAAAATTGTTAGAATGCTGAAAAAAAAAACTCAATAAAAGATTGATTAAATCTTCTTTGTCGGCTGCATTCAATAAAATTTGCTCCAAAGAAAGGTTTCTGCCCAAATATAAATATATATAGTCATCCACAGACAGATCTGTTTTGCTATATCACAGCTCATCAGTACGGTTAGACACCCGATTGCTTCTAGCCAGGATTGACATCAGTCGGCGATTCTACCTCTGAGCTATGAGAGGAAGGCGGACTTTAGCGTGTTATATACAATGTAAACACACGCCAGTAGCCGAGAGTGTTCAAATTCATGACTGAATGAACGATGCGTAAATGCGGGAATAGCTACTGTTTTTATAAAGTCTATCATTCCTATATATATATATATATGTGTGTGTGTGTGTGTGTTTATTATAAATTATGTTTTAGAACATGTACATAATTTTTTCTATATATGTCCACTACAATCAAATGGTTGTTTCGACGTTGAGCATCAAACGTCTCATCAGGGGGAATGGGCAAGAACTGAAATCATCCGCTGCCTATATTTGGTCCATTGTTGTTGTGAATAGCGACATTTTGAAGAAACCATATACATATATATATATGGTTTCTTCGAAATGTCGCTATTCTAATGGTGAAAGCCCACCACTTACATTACTCATACAACTGACAATAATCAAAGCATGCTATCCATCAGCAGAATTAAACTTTTGATCTCAGTCGGATACCAAGTTTCTTTTTATTTTCTTCCGACATGCAGTCTCTATAACTTTCTAAGAATATTCAATATTTAATCCGCTACATATTATTAATGATAAAATTGACATAAGCTAAAGGCACTTATATTGAATACGAAAGGGCTAACTGCTGTTTGTTGTTCACAAACACCGAATAGAATGATTCGTTTTATATATGACTAGCAGTATAGCCCGGCGTTGCTCGGGTGTAATGAAAGCTTTAAAACTAATCCATGGTCCTGAAGCACAGACTCTTTGGACGTTGGCACGAAAGACTAAAAAGCAATAGTTGTTTCCAGTTAAAGCGAAACAGTAGACTGAAAGAAAATTGAATGGATGTAAGTCAAATTTTGATTTCCTGGTATCGATATCAAATAAGTTTTTTCGTCGTAAACTGAATTTTGAAGGCTAAATAAGTCCTCTGAGTAAATGGTATCATGGCTGAGACTAAGAACTACAATTATACCTACTTAGAGCCAAACCCGAAGCAAAAACTAAAATAAAAGGGCTGAAAAAAAAAGGCAGATAAACAGACACAGACACAAACATCTTGCCTTATATATATATATATATATTATCGATTTTCTGCAATATTGTAGGAACTGCAACATTGACACTTCTGAATATCGTTTCTTATGTCTTTGTCTATGAGTGTATCAAATTTGATTAAAATCGGACCACTCCTTCTATAACCCGATTTTTTCGATTATCGATTTTCGATATTTATCGGGGGTACCCAGACACAAAACCTAGCTAAAAACACTCACAGACGCTTATAGTACAACTGTGTAAATTTTCAAGAAAACCGGTTCAGCCGTTTCGGAGTCTATAGGTAACGGACACACACACACACACACACAGACACACAGACACACACAAAGTTCCATTTATAAATAAGCTTAGATGTTATGTGATGAAGAATTTTTCTCATTGCTTTCACTGTTCTTGCATTTGAAATTCTATTTTTTAGTTTCAGAGATTATGATGTTGAGCGTATTTTTCTGTGCGCTCACATCGCTCATTGTCAGTTTAAAGTGGATTTAACGGCAATACTGTGGCAAAATTAACCTAGACCCTTTGGTACTTCCTTTTTGGGGGACGTCTCAGTACCGGGCAATAAACATAGCCCTCTCCCTAACGAGCGTTACTGCCTGTGAAGAATCCCACAAGGAAAATTTATACTGAGGGTGATCTATAAAGTTGTACGAAAGTTCCGTTCCGTTTATTAAATAAAAATAAAAGACAATTTATTAATCTTCAACATTAACATTTTTAACGAAATATTTACAGTTTTGTTTACGCTTCTGAAATAAAATATTGTAATCATTTACATCGTTCCGACTGTTGTCCTCATCTTAATTGTCATATTCAAGATGTTTCGGCCAATGTACGTTTCGGCTTTTTTTCAGGTGATGTATTAGTTCAAAACTCCAGCGTATATATAAGACGGCCGGGGAGTACAAGGCAAGTGCATTAAATTACAACCTCATAGAACTTTTTGACCTGAACTAAAGAACTCCTCTAGATGATTTTGGCGGTCTACCTGGGAATTGATTTCTTTTTAATAGCAGACTTCTGCAATGATTACACCGTTTCATCATCAAAATGAGAATAGTTCCAGTCAAAATAAAATAATAGAAATAAAAATCGAATAAGAACGTACTTTAAAAAAATTACTGGCTCGATTATATATTTTCGTGCAAGGGGGAGTAAATGGATGTGCAGTGTAGTATAAAGTATTACATCTTGGAATCAGAAATTGGAGATCCGAGTTCGAATTCAAGTCGGGTTCGTTAGATTACGAACAAATACCGTTGGAAAAGATACAGTCTACCACCCCCAACTGTGTGTTGAATAGCAGAACATTTAGAGTTCTATAGCCTTCGCAAGCAGCCTACTGCAGAAAGAAACGGCAACCTACTGCGGGAAAATAGTCTGACTTCTTAGTGATGAATCGCAAGAGACATGATAGAACAACTAGTTGACTGGCTAAATAAAACAGCTTTGGTTTGTATGAAAGCGGGTAAACTTGAGTGGTTTTTCTGAGTCTTGAAGTGTCGGTGAATGTGGGAAATTCGCTTCGGCCGCAAGTAAACATTAAACTTGCTACCCTTGGGTACGTTGGTGATTGTAGCATCGGGCTCCTGGTTTCATTTTTGATCCCTGACTTGATTCCTATGTACAGTTTTATTGTTATACATTTTTTTTATTTCAGTGATTAACTCCTTATTTTTCTTTCTATTCTTCTCCCAGTTAGTGAGATTTTAACTTTTTTTCGAGTGGAACAATTCCCCATCTAGAAAACAGGGGTCATCCTTATTCGTATGTATAGTTGGGGCTGGGGTCACATTAATTGCTTCCTATTGTCTATTTTATTCAATCAATGGGTAGACGTGTGTATGTCGACACACTACATCCGGCAGCGAGGCCTCAGATCGTGAGATTGGGGATTTTCAGGAGCTCGGAAACACCTCTTAATTGCTGTTGTTCTCAGGTCAAACCTGACCTGGGGTTGTAGCAGTGTTAGGGTTCTATCTACGGACAATAAGCTTTCAAACAAAAACAAAACACTATGAAAGTATAAAAATACATTTCTATATAAAAATAATTACGAACAATACATATTTATATTAAAATTTCTAACAATATAATTTTAAAGTTAAATGACCAACAATACAGTTTATCTATAGTTGAAGGCATAAAATTGCGTTCAAGACATATTTAGTTGAAGCCATAAAGTTGGGTTAAAATATTTACATTTCGGCATCAAATAACCCATAGAGATTTTGATATGCCGCTTAACAAAAAACAACCAATCAACAATACCTGTTTATAGCAAAATTAACAATACAAATTCATAGTAAAATTCCCAATAATGCATATTTAATGCAAAATGACCAACAATACATTTTATCTGTAGTTAAAGTCACACAATTGCATTCAAAATATATTTAGTTGAAGCCATAAAATTGTGTTCAAAACATTTAAATTTTGGCATTCGAGGTTGATATGTCGTTAAACAAAACCAACTAACTAACCAACCAACCAACTAACCGACCAATCAATCCTTTGAAATAATGCAGTGTAAATATTTGCTTTCTTTAAAATTGTAAATTCAGTCTAGTTTTGAAAAATTATTTTTAATCCAATTTAAATGGCACTATTCTTACTTTGAAAGTGAACAGTATCGAATAAATGTTACATTGTCTGCAGAACACATTGAATGAGAAAACTGAAAGTTAAAAGAATTTATAAGGCTGACTCTCAAAATTCTTCTGTGACGTTCACGTTGCTGTCTACCTAGACAGTCACGTGACTCATTAGTAGGATGACATTTGTCCATCCTTCTACACTGTGAAGGAATTGCAGCAGCAACAACTCTATGTACTCACTGAATTGACTAGAATTAACTCTTCGTAGGTCGACTGTGTTGTGTTAGACAATTGTTCTTTCCAGAAACTATCTAGCGGTGGGAAAGTACCCAATGCCGAAGTACCATTAACGTTTTACATTCTTCTTTGCATTTTACTAATAATCTATCTATGCACACACACACACACACACACACACACACACACACACACACACACACACATAGGAGTATATGTTCTTTTTATTTTGTATATGTCCTTCTCTTTTGCGTCTGGTTCAAATAATATAATGTTCACTTCCCTTGTCAAAAACTCTTTAGAATATTCTAAGTGAATTTAACTTTGACTTTTATTTTTCTACGGTCCAAATAGGAAAAATAATTCTTTAAAAAAAATTTTATTATGAAAACTTTTCAAAAATTTAAAAAAATGTTTTTATTTCTGAAAAATAATGTGTTAGCTAAAATTTTTGACTGCATGGGTTTATATATATATATGCATATGTGTGTGTATGTGTGTGTGTCTAGCCACACTGATGAGCTGTGATACAGCGAAACAGGCTTTTATGTGGAAGATGGGTATATATATATATATATATATATAAAGAGAGAGAGAGAGAGAGAGAGAGAGAGAGAGAGAGAGAGAGAGAGAGAGTCATCCGCAGACAGATCGGTGTCGCTGTATCACAGCTCATCAGTACGGTTAGAATTCCGATTGCTTTTTACCCAGGACTGAATAAATTTAATATATTCAAATATAATATATATATATATGTATATAAATGCTATATTTGATATTTGAATATATTAAATTTATTTTTTCAAATATTATCTTTAATAGATCCTATAGCTTTGAACAGAAACAAAAATCATGGAACAATTTGTTTGGTATTCGTGTGCATTCTCGTTTAATGGCTGCTCCCAATTTAGCGACTGTTGCAGGTTTGTTAGCGTCTTTTAGGTATCTCCATTAAAATATCTGGTGGTGTGTGGTTTGGTGAACGCAGAAGGTGTTCTACAAAACACCTTCGTCTAATCCTAATGTTTGGTAAGATTTTTTTTCAATCTGAGCTTCGTTTTGGTCCAGGCACTCCTGAAGCAATGGAATCACAAACATCCCGAAACAATTTGTTTGGTATTCGTGTGCATTCTCGTTCAATGGCTGCTCTGAATTCAGCGACTGTTGCAGGTTTGTTAGCGTAGACTTTGTCTTTTAGGTATCCCCATAAAACATGTCTAGTGGTGTGTGTTCTGTGTGTGTGTGTGTGTGTGTGTGTGTATGTGTGTGTGTGTGTGTTTGTTTGTTTGTAATCCATTGTTAAATATATTGGAAACATTGTGGGATTCTTGTACCGCAAGAAATTATCTAAATCCTCCTGACGCACTTTATCTTTATAACTCAGAGTAGACCAAAAATGGAGTATTTCTGTCATGTCTGAGGTCTGAAGCTGTCCGACCCTCACTTATCAGTTGAAATATTTTAGACAGCTTTGTGAGGGGTGACTTTTTTTCGACCCTCCCACCTGTTTCCCATCGAGACAACGTCGAATACTTATCTCCACTCTATCGCTATTTTCATTGCAAATAATAGTTCCACCGATTCAGAGCTTCATTAGTAGAACTCGTCAGGCTACTTCCATAGAGCCGAATCACTTGCATTCACTCCCTATTTTATCTGTAAGAAGGAAGTTGCTCTCAGACTTTCCAAGAATCGCTACTTTGTGGAAGAGGCCCTCGCGTTTCTGCTTTCTCGAGTACCGCAATCTTAACATTTTCAAGTCACGAGTCAATTTTTTTTTTATTTATCTTCCATATACTCATAATATTTCCTCTCTACTTTAATCTCTTACGTTCATATCACACAAATCATTGTCTGGCTTGAGTGGTTCTGTGCCCTAAAGAAAAGGGAGTAAATTTAATTTTTTTTTAAATCTTGAGTCTGAACTTTTTTTTTTACTTCATAGTTTGCTATTTTCTAATTCAAATTTTAACTGGCTTTGCGTTACATATTTTAGTCTGCGCCTGTAAGGCCGGGAGAGCAGTTCAGAATTAATTTCTTTAGAACTCTAGCAACGAAGTCCTATCCCGCATTGAAGGAAGCAGAAAAACCAGTAAAGCGAGATATTCCAAAAGATTTATCGATTAATGGAGGGTCTGGAAACATTTCTTCTGAAGAATAAAAGAAAGAAAAGAAATTTAACAGTTTAGAAAATAGAAAACCGCTCCCGGCTATGAGGAAATAACCAAGAAATAAGAACCATTTATGTAAAGTATATATGATGGAAAGAAAATGGGACAAAACAAACAAAATGGTGGTATGAAAAAGAATAAGTTTTGAAAGGCGTTGTATCTAAGAATAAAATAAAACAGAAAAAGTATTGGAGTAAAAAAGAGAGAAAGAAAAACTTTAAAAGCAGTATAACGGAGAGAAAGATAAGAAGACGAAGAAGAAACGATACGGAGAAAAAAAAACGAAGACGTGAATACATAGCCAAACAAGGAGTGGTAAGAAAAAGTAGAACGATTAATTTGAATAGGAAGAAAAGAAGGGGGAAAAGATGGACACAAAGCCAACGACAACGAAAGGGCCCCTCGGCGTTGTGTAATGGTAAGCAGGCTTGTCTCGTTACATCAGTTACGACTGAATTTAAAGTTCGATCCTCACTGGGTTTCAGGTGATTTCAGCCTTGTGCCACATTTAATCTACACTTAGAAAATCGCCATAGCCAATGACGAGGAAGGAAAAAGAAAACTAAAATGAGAAAGTTAAAGCTGAAGAAATCACAATAATTATCAGCATTTATTTTGAGACTATCGCCCAAGGAAACGATATTTCTTAGATTGTAATAGTAACTATTTACACTATTTAGATTTTTCGGGCTGTTGTCCTAATCTTCTTGGCTATATTCGTTTTCAATATCTGTCTATATTTCTGAGATGAGGCATTGTAATTATACTATTTAAATTGTCTGAATGTAATATAACAATCTAGGCCCACCCGAGGAAGTGAGGAAGCGGGGGCGTTTTCCGGCCGTTGAAAGGAACGGATGGTTGTTTGACCTTATTTCCGGCAGTAGCGGAAATGGCTACAAGAGGCAGACAGAACAGGTGTCTCTGAGAATTACGTAGGCGTCGCGTGGGCGTCGCGTGATCAAGGCAAAGCCGGAAGAAACAAGTCCCGGTTTTGGAAGATATATAAAGACTGCGAAAACACGGATTCGCCAGTCAGTCTCGACAGACGAGTCTGGGCAGAGAGTCAGAGAGTCAGACAGACGAGTCTGGGCAGAGAGAGAGAGAGACACAACAGATACGACGACACTCCCCCGTCACCCCGTCAACCCCTGGAAGCGCGCTCTCAATTCTCTGTCCTTGTGCCACACGGGTTATCGTCGTCTAATAAAAATATAACTCATATTTTTATATATACCCGTGTTTGTCTGTTTATTGATATACAACATGAACTATTGTCATTATCTTTGTTGCCATGTTCATCTTCAATATCTATCTATATTTCTGAGATGAGTTAGTGCAATTATTTTACTATTTACATTGTTCGAACTGTTGTTCTCAACTTTGTTGCCATAGTCACATTCAATATCTGTCTATATTTCTGAGATGAATTATTGTAATCATTTATTCTATTTACATTGTTCGGACTGTTATCCCCAAGTTTGTTTCCATAGTCACCTTCAATATCTGTCTATATTTCTGAGATGAGGTATTGTAAATATTTACACTATTTACAGACTGTTGTCCTCATATTCATTGCCATACTCACGACGTTTCGAACAATATCTTTTATGTAACTACACTACACCCCATAGTTGGTATTTGTCTGACTATTTTCAAGAAAAAGCAAGCCCATTCCCATCCAACATTCATCGTTAAAAATTTTTAGCATTCATCGTTAAAAATTAGTTTTCATCAGTATTTACATTATTCGTACTATTGTTCTCATCTTTGTTGCCATTTGTATGACGTTTCGACCATTATACGCCCTGGCCTTCTTCAGGTGTTAGGAATTTCGAACCGAACCATTTATTACAATCACTGGGGTATATCATTTTCATTCCTTGCGTAAAGCCTCGATTGGAAGTCATGTCATGAGTTATCTCCCTCTAACCCTGTTCACCACTGCTATAGTCTGATATTGAATTCACAACTATAAGAGTCAAGTCAGGAACTAACCAACGTCTATATCCACCGGGACATGTGTCCTTAAGGACAAGAACAACTTGATTTTTGGGACTTATAAACCTAATGTGCAGTAAATCTTTTCATATTGCAAGTTTCTGATGTTAATGGTTTTCTCTAGTATTTTTGATGATATACCCCAGTGATTATAATAAACGGTTCGGTTCAAAATTCCTACCACCTGAAGAAGGCTGGAACGTACAACAGCCGAAACGTCGTACAAATGGCAGCAAAGATGAGTGACAATAGTCCGAATAATGTAAATACCCTAAATACTACCTCATCTCAGAAACATAGATAAATATTAGTTTTCATCAGTTTTCATGTATTTATTCGCCCAATTGCCGTTGTTACCACATACATCCTGACTCGGGGTGGGAACACCCGTGAAAGTCCTAGCCATTTACAAATAATGAACCCCCGCCAAACAAAACAAGTACTACGAAAATATAAAAATATATTTTTTACAGTAAGAATACCGGCAATGTATTTTTATATTAAAAAAAATTGGCAACAATATGCACATCCTAACAAATTGTAGAGACTTCACCCAAATCCGCTTAAAATAATACCGAGCAACCAACACGAAAGAACGTTCATGACATTAATCCATATAAGAGCCTACAATTTCTTAAATGAAACTCTGTTCTAAAATATAAATTTATTAAAATTACACCAAACACACATCACTGCCACGCGTTGGTTTCCCCTTTCTTTTCTTTCTCTCTATCCGTCCATTGGGTATTAGATTCTCCAAGCCCTCCTTCCTCCTATTTTATCTGTAAGAAGGAAGTTGCTCTTGACTTTCCAAGAATCGCTACTTTGTGGAAGAAGCCCTCGCGTTTCTGCTTTCTCGAGTACCGCAATCTTAACATTTTCAAGTCACGAGTCAATTTTTCAGAAACTTCAGATGCATTTTCCTGATGTTAAATCCCAGAAACTTCAGATGCATTTTCCTGATGTTAAATCCCAGAAACTTCAGATGCATTTTCCTGATGTTAAATATAAGTTTCCTTTTCGTTCCCATCCATTCCAAAATCTCGTCGTTGCTTATATATTCGGTCCATGGTATCCTCAGTATCCTTCTGCAGAACCACATTTCGTTTGCTTCAAGTCTTTCTGTCATTTTTGATGAGATTGTCTAGCATTCGCTGCCCTGTTGAAGTAATCCAGTACACTCTTCTTTGTTTCCAGCGAAACTTTCCTGTTTCTTCATACTCTACTCAGCTTCTGGAATGCATCCTTGAGCATGATAATACATCTTCGCATCTCAGTGCGTTCTCTGTTAGAATACTTCCCAGGTATTTCAATTTCTGTACCTGTTTGATTTTAGTATCGCAGTAGTTGGCATTTTGGGCTTCTTTTTTTTTTTTTTTACTGTTGACAATGCATTCTGTTTTCTTGTAGTTTATTTCTTTCCGCTTTCTTTAACTAATTTATATATGAGGTCTTGTAGTTTCTGTGACACGATAACTAGACATATATGTATTTTATTATAATAGATTAAAATAGAAAATAGAATAGAAAATAGTTTAAAAACATATTTAACAAAAGTGAAAAAGAAGAGGAAAAAAATAAATAAATAAACGCTTTTTCTTTTATGAGGAAAATTGTCCTCCGGTAAATATTTGACTCAGTGATAAAGTTCAGCAGGTAGGTTTTCGATGACCCGGTCAAAGGCTGTCCTTTACTGTATCTTGAGCACACATTAAGCCTTTTCCGGCGGAAGCCTTATTAAGATAAAAAAAAAGATAACTGAAATTTCAGACTTACAGTCGCCGGTGTTTGTCACCGGTGGTCTAAAGCATTTCCGGATTTCCGGATTTCCGGTCAATTTTGGATAAATTCAGGTAATTTTTCCGAGTCAGACGAGTTAAGTTAGTTGAGTTCAGCCGGGTGCGAGCTTGAAGTAAGGATCTCCGTTCGTCTTGTTTCGTTCAGTTCGGATTTGTTGATCTCCATTAATTAGAGTTAGAGCTGTGTGTCACATTCGCCTGCCCCAACCGAAAAGGCTAACTCTAAACGAATAAAGCATCCTTTCAACTCATCCAAGTTGTGGAAGTTCGTTCCTTATAGTCAATCTTGTACCCCCAGCTGTCCGGCCGACATTTTCAAAAAACTCCCGGCAACATCACAGCGTGGAGAACGGCCGCTGGAGAAAATTGTTAGGACGGACCGTTGGGGTGTTACATTTCCTTTCCGTGTCAGCGAGTAGCACTGTATCACAAGATGTGCAATCTTATATTCATATAATAAATATACAGTGAGAATTTCAGCTACTAATATCCGGACACGAGGGCAGAGAAAAACAGCGAATAACCCACCTGAAGATCATTTGTAAATGGATGTAAAAAATAGCCTGGGAAAAATAGTAAACAGACACGTTTTGCAAAAAGCTACATAAAATAGGAAAGTGTGAAGAGCCATGATTGCCCACGTCTCGGAGAAGGAGACATTGTTTAGTATATTTATTGGGCGCAGGGTTAGAATGTTAGCTTTTCGCCTATAATATTCAAAGTCCATCTTGGTCGATTAGACGAAGGGAGGTAATTCAAGATATTGCTTGCTTGGAGAAACTACCTGAGTATGCGACATGGTGGCAAAATGCCAGAATATTATCAAGGCATTGAAGGTTGTGGTGGCAGCACGAAGTCACAGATCATTGTGACTGAGGGTTTGAGAGTGGTGGCTTTGTTCAAACTGCTATGTTACTATGTTATATACCCTAGAAACTGCCTCTAAGAAACGCTCAGCAGGGTTGAAATTGAAACAATGCGTAGGCGAAAAAATATCTGAGTAGTATATAAACATATCACACAGCCGCCTAATCACTGAGTCTTTTCAGATAATAGGAATATATCCTCTCTATTATAATAAAGAGCAATATATATATATATATTGTAACAAAGTTATAGAACTCATAGGTTTTTTTCCTGCTGTTCATGCATTTACTTTTATAAAGAATGTTCGATACAACGTAGAGCATTATATATATCCCTCCTGTCACGCTCATGGAATGGAGAGAAAGACAGTTGCGAGGCAGCGTCGACTCAGTTCATTCTCTTTACTGCCAGTTATGAAAGCTGTTCTCGCGTTTGCTCTTTAACAGTCTTATTATTTCATTTTCTGCAATAATTATGTCGTCAATGTGTGAAGAATCTATCTATCTATCTATCTATCTATCTATCTATCTATCTATCTATCTATCATGATAAAATCTTTGTATATATATAAAATGGTTTAAACTAATGGATATATATTCCACAGTTTAATATTTACTTTTTATAAAAAGTGCTCAATACAGAATTAGAACATTTATGGATACATAATTGTTATTATTGTTCTAATAATAGCATACTGCAACTCAAAAGCTATTAAGTTTCGGTGTTCAATACACCATCATCAGGTAGACAATAATAACTATATATATATATTCCCTCCTATCATGCTCAGGGGAGGTTAACCTGTAAGGATACAGCTAATAATCTTATCAAATATTTTGCTGTCAGAGGTACACTCATTTTTTAATAAAGTACACTTTATTAAAAAATAGCATAATATCGATAAATATATGCGGAAATTATTCATGACTTTTCACTTTAAAACCTTGTCTAATCCTAGACATTTCCGTCGTAGTGCAATGGATATTGGCTTGTAATATGAAATCGGAGAGCCCAGTTCGAATTACAGTTGAATTCGTAGCATTCACTTACGCGCAAATACACCCTAAAAGAAAAGTATTAATTCATTTCTTTTTTTCTTCAGCTACTTTAAACCAGTCTACTGCAGAAAGAAATGTCAATCTACTGCGGGAAAATCTACCTAGTCATGGATCGCTCAAGCACTTAACTGACTGACTTATCCAATAGGAGATGCCTAATAAGTGACAACAAGTCACAATAGAGAATATATTATATATATTCATAATATATAGAATATATTCCCTATTATTAATATATATATATATATATATATATATATATATATATATATATATATATATATATACAAAGAATCTATAAGTGAGCCACAACCTACCGCGGTTTCACCCTACGGATCGTCAGGGAAAGAGGCTCTTGAGCATTTTTTTCTGGTGTTTAGGTTCCGTATTGGGTCTTTTTTTCTTTCCTACGGATGCTTGACTGTTTGTTCTTGTTCCGTTGGTTTCTTTTTTCTCATCCCCAATATCCGACGACATATTTCTCGTCGGATTTTGACGGATTTAGGTTCTGTTTGTTGGCATTTTTTCGAATATTTATGTTTATTTTGATTAGTGCAAACTTACGGATTCTAGTTTATTTGTATTATATATATATATATATATATATATATATATATATATATATATATATATATATTCTCTATTATTAATATATTAATATTAACATTATTATATATATTATTATATATATTAAAAAACATGGCATTGATAAATAAACTAGGGAGTATCTTAGCTGACAGGTATACTGGAACCATTCATATGAATTTTATTGCGAAAACATTGATTTTAATAACAAATAATAATAATATAAAGTAGAAATTTTAAAATATTGGCAGATATCAATAATCCCAGTTTTGGTCGGAACTATGGGTTTAACAGAAAAAAGGTGCAGGTAGACTTATTGAAGGGATTCCTGATAGCCTATGCATTAAAGAAATATCGCGAAAGCGTCTGATAGGATTTGGCATGCTGGTTCTCGGTGAAAGTTTCAGAACTACGATATAACTGGACGTCTGCTTGATATAATCCAATCGTTCCTATCAGATCGTGAAATGAAAGTTGTTTTGAACGGAAAGGCTTCCAGATTCTTTCCCACAAACGCAGGTATCCTTCAACGTTCAATCCTATGTCCTACGCTGCTTCTGATCTTCATGAATGATCTTTCTGATGTAATCAGTTTCCAAGTTGGCATTTATGCAGATGATACCATCATTTATGCACGTCTCAATAGTTAATCTGCCAAGGCTGACAAAGTAAACCTGGCTGTTACTTTTGAAATGGATCTCTAATCAGTGATTACCTGGGGCAAGAAATGGCTTCTAAACTGCTCTCCCTTAATCACCATAGAGAAACTTTCCTGCTCGCCATCAACATGGCTGAAATATGACCAGAAATTTTTGAAACAGAAGTGAAGCCTACACTGGCCAAACTGAATAGGAACAAAGCAGCAGGTGAGGACGGTATTGTAATAGAGATGCTGAGAGCCTTTGATGATCAGTCAGTCAGTTAAGTGCCATACGTGATACACGTTTGGGTGATCATGTCTCTTTCAAGACATGACTGACTGGGCAGAATGTTATCCCACAGTAGGTTGCCATTACTTTCTGCGGTAGACTGGTTACCAGCCAAGGCTATAGAACCCAATCTGTCCTGTTATCTAACAGATTGGGTTCTATAGCCTTGGCTATAGAACCCAATCTGTCTAACCCATAACTGGAGGGAAGATACTGATTAATACCATTTCCAAGGGTATTTGCGCGTAAGTGAATGCAGGGAATTCATAGACAATATCACAGAAATAATTAATGAAATCTACAATAGTGGTAATATACCGAAAAAACCTAAGCATAGCACTACATAAGAAGCCAGGTGCAAAAGAATGCAGTCCAGAATCTGGACGATGACCAATATAACAATGCTCATCGTCCAGATTCTGATTAACAGAGTGCGCTGCAACATCAAACCAGAGATAAAACAAAACAGTGCGGGTTCGTCAAAGACACCGGAGCAAGAAACGTGATATTTATGCTCAGAATGTTATCAGAAAGAGCAATACAAATGCAGAAGGACGTCTACCTGTATTTTATAGACTACACCAAGGCGTTCGAAAAGTACCTCACAAAGACTTGTTAGAGGTGCTTAGCAACCTCAAGATATTTCGGAATGACATTAGATTAATCAATAACCTACACTAGCAGCAAACCGACTGCATACGGACAGGAAATGAGTACAGTAGATATACACAAGTAGAAAGGAGTGTAAGAAAATGATGTGTCTTCTGAAAGGATCTATTCTACCTGTACGGTGAAACAATTATACGAAAGCTGGAAATCCTACCAGGATTTATCATTGGTGGTCACAATCTCAACAAAAAAAGATACGCAGAAGACACAGTGTTGATAGCAGACACGGAAAGAAAAATACATCACCTCTTACAGAAGGTAGCAAAGGAAAGCAAGAAGAAAGGACTAAACATAAATTTTAAGAAAACTGAATGCATGGCCAGGCCATGAGCAAAGATTGAATTGTTAAGGATTAAAACCTTATTTAGTGAATATTTTTTTTACAAATAAGGCATTTGAAAAGGCATTATCTAATATATCAACGAGGTTTTTATTTTTTAATTATTTTTAATAAAGTAAATCGTAAATAAATTTTTTATAGAGTAAATGGAAATTCTAAAATATTCTTATAAAAATATTTTAACAGCTATTATTGTGAATTATTGAAATTATTTGGCTGACAACTATTATCAAATAAAACAAATTTACTTTATTAAAAAGTAAATTTCTTTAAGATTTACTTTATTAAAAAAAATTAAAAACAAAAAAACCGGTTTGTATTTTAGATAATGCCTTATTCGAAGAGAAATATTCACTAATTAAGGTTATAATCTCTAGTAAATTACTTTTATTCGGTTATAAAACATTGTCTCAGTCATGAGTCGTCCCGGCGCTCAATCAGCGGTATTGAGTCGGCGGTGTTGAGTTGTCCTGCACCCTGTTCTGATGATTAAGAATAGCTTAGTTTTGGGGGCATTAAAATTGACAAGCTATCCTTTACCCTCGTTAACTAAAGACTGAATGTTGCTTTGGATATCAGCTGCCATTTTAACCTTATCAAACTTACTATCGGTGATGACATTTCTGACCTTATGTCTCTGGTTGGGACCCCCTAATGGAAATGAGCAAGCAACAGAAATCAAAAGAAATAATAATAATGTAGATCCAAAATGTAGGTTCTGTGACGAACATCACGAAACACAATAGATTATCTAATTTCAGGATGTTCTATCAGTCAGTCAGTTAAGTGCCATACGTGATACACGCTTGGGCGATTATGTCTCGAAAGAGACATGACTGACTGGGCAGTAGATTATCCAGCAGTAGGTTGCTATTGCTTTCTGCGGTAGATGGGTTGCCAGCCAAGGCTATAGAACCCAATCTGTCCTGCTATTTGATCCATAACTGGAAGGAAGAGACGGATTAATACCTTTCCCAAGGGTATTTGCGCATAAGTGAATACAATGAATTCAACTGGAATTTGAACTCGGCTCCCCGATTTCTCGTTCCGAGCCGATATCCACTGCACCACAATATATACTATAATAAATATAAAATCCGTCACGACAGGGTGGGGAAATATGTACACTGGACAATGTGCAAACACTTTGGAAAATATGTAAGCAAACACTAGTATGAATATCACCCAGCACAGGTTACAGAAATAGAAGATGTCACCACTCTATCGGATTGCACCATCTACATAAACAGAAAAGTGGAAGCAAGTGGGCCGGACATTATTGTCAACAACCGAAAAGAAAAAACTTTCCTATTAATTGATGTGGCTTGTCCAGAGGATTGTAACTTGAATTTGAAAAGCTATCAAAGTATCAAGACCTGGAAATTGAAATAGAAAAAAAAAATATGGAAATTGAAAACAAGGATTGTACCAGTGATAGTAGGTGCGCTTGAAATGATAAAAAAGAAACAAAACAACACATTGAAAGAATCCCTGGAAATCCCAGCTAAAGAGATATACAAAAATTGTCTTGTCAAGTACAGCTCACACACAAAGATGAATTTTGTTAATGTAACGAACACGTTATGGGAGATAGAAAAACAAATGAAATATAGCCGTAACAACGCACCACTACCTGCCTTAAGTCTTTCTTCAGACTTGGTAGGTTGTGTGACCATAGCAGAAATGAAATTATAATGAAAATGATTACAACAACAACAACAACAACAACAATACGTTGAAATAGTTAGATATAAACGTAAGTTCTATTCAAACAGTTTCTTCTCTTACACTTATCACTTGTGAGACCCTCTTCATTTTTTATTGCTTTCTTGTTACCTGCAACCTTAAGAAATTTGAATGAAACGTCAATCTCTAGCTTCTGTCTACCTGAAAACTGTTCTTTTATTGTCCATTCTCTTCACTAAAGTCTTACCATTCTTTTCTACTTCCAGTAACGCCCTTGTGTCTTAGTGGCACTAACGCCTTGTTTAGAGAGAAATGATTGAAAAAGATGCCAGTAATAAATTTTTCTCAAAACACAAGCTGATTTCACGTGGGCAGATAAAATAAAAAGCCATTTTGAATTCTGTGAAATTTAGAAAAAATAAAAGAGGTAGAATTGAATTGGTCGAAAATGAAGATTCTGAAAAAGTTAGATTGTAAAGAGGAAGATGAAAAAAGCGCGTATTAAGTGTCAAGGAAGTCATACGAAATGCTGTCAATTTGAAAAGCTCCTTCAGTTACGCAAGTGGCTTCACAGAAAGAGCAGTTGTGCGCGCGGGTATGCATGTATATGTGTGTGTGTGTGTGTGTGTGTGTGTGTGTGTGTGTGTGATATAAATAAAGAAACAGATAAAAACAAAAGAGAAGAATGAGAGAGATAAAGATCGGGAGTAGATGAGTATGGGAGAGGTAGAGCGAGGAAGAGAGAAAGGATGGAAGAGAGGAAGAGAGAAAAAGAGAAAGCCTAAAAGAAAGAAAACAATGAGAGAGAGGGTAAAGAGTGCGAGCGATAAAGAGAAGAGAAAGAAAGATAGATAGAGAGAGAGAGAGAGAGAGAGGAAAAGAGAAGGGATGAAAGAGTGGAAGAAGGAAATATTAAAAAGGAGAAGATGAGTAAGAGATATAGTGAAAGGAAAAGAGAAAGGATGGAAGAAAGAAACACTCAAAGATTAAAAAAAAGAGAAGAATGACAGAAAGAGAGGGGGAAAAGAGAGAGATAAAAAGCGGGAGAACATGAGTAAGAAAGAGAGAGAAAGAGGAAAAGAGAAAGAGTGAAAGAGTGGAAGAGAGAATGATTAAAAGAAAGAGAAGAATGAAATAGAGAGAGAAAGAGAGAGAGAAAAAAGAGCGGGAGAAGATGAATAAGAGAGAGATAGTGTATAGAAGAGAGAGAGAGGACGGAAGAGAGGAAGATTTAAAGATTAAAAGAAAGAGAAGAATGATAGAGAAAGATAGAAAGAGGGTGTAAAGAGAGAGATAAAGAGCGAAGGGAGATGAGTAAGAAAAAGAGAGAGGAAAAGTGAAGAGATGAAAGAGTGGGACAGAGGAAGATAAAAAAAAGGAAAGAATGAGAGTGAGAAATAAAGAGAGGGAGAAGATGAACAAGGGAGAAATAGAAAGAGGAAGAGAGAAAGAATGGAAGAAAGGAACATTTAAAGATTGAGAGAAAGAGAAAAATTATATATATTTATATATTAATATAAAGAAAGTGGGGCGTAAAAAAAGAGATAGAGATCGAGAGAAGATGAATGAAAGAGAGAGAGAGAGAGAGAGAGAGGAAAAGAGAAGGAATGAAAAAGTGAAAGAGAGGCAGATTAAAAGAAAGAGAAGAATAAGAGAGAAAGAGAGATAAAAATGAGAGAGAGACAGAAAGTGACCGAGTTAAAGAAAAGCAAAAGAATAGAGAATGTCATAATGAACCTGTGGGCGTCTAAGAAGATCTCGGCGCCAATCACTTGAGCTCTTCAATCTGCCAGGGCGACAATCATGAAGCCACTCCAAGTGATTTCTCAGCTTGTTCACTTGCTCTGAATCTGGTGGCAGCATTAGAAATGTAATTCTGAAAGGCCAGCCAACAACCGAACACAGGCATCATAATTTAACAGCTTCAGGATTTTAGTCATAAGTTTCTATAAAGACGACAGACGCGAATTGGGTATATCAGGAGAAATACGTCAGTACATATCTATCTATCTATCTATCTATCTATCTATCTATCTATCTATCTATCTATCTATCTTAGTCCATTTATATCTATCTATCTATCTATCTATCTATCTATCTATCTATCTATCTGTCCATTATCTATCTATCTATCTATTTATCTATCTATCTATCTTAGTCCATTTATATCTATCTATCCTTTATACTATCTATCTATCTATCTATCTATCTATCTATCTATCTATCTATCATGTGATAAAAACCATTGCATAATACACTTGTTGGTTAACTTTCATTGGTTAGATTGCTTTTATATATTGAAATGATAACGTTGCTTTAATTTTACAATAGAAATATTTAATACTCTCTCAGTAGTAAGTTTGATCGTTTCGATAAGTTCAAATTGGCAGCTACTCTAAAGAATGACCCAAAATCTGCTGTTAAATGTGGCAAAGAATGACATGTTAATTGTAACGCCTATCTATTGTCTGCTGTCTCGTAATTGTTTGCCTTCCAATAGTTTGACTGATGCTTACCTCCTGTTCAGCAATTGTGTGTTCTCAGGCTAACACTTTATGTAGAAAGATTATATGGGATTAATTTGCTTGGTCTTCTGCTAAGAAAGTTGGTCAAATGTGTCGTACAAGACAATTTTTCTCGTAAGAATCTATCATATTTATAAATCTAAAATTTGACCATTCTTTGAAAATTGCTGCCTTATAGGTTCCTGCTAGGAGATTCTTAATATAATCCAAGGGAAAATCTGTAATCTTATTGGTCCTGAACTGGCCTCTCATCTTCATTCACTTTTCACCCGGCGTAATGAAGATTCTCTGTGACTTTTCTGCAATTCCTTTCATGAGAATTGTTTCGAAGAACATTCCTTTGTGTTAATTGTACATAGTTTTCTGCTTGCAACAACAACAACAACAACAACAACAACAACAATAATAATAATAATTTAGTAAATTTACTTACCACTTGTTTTAGTCACTTTTGCACCGACATAATGTAGATTATTTTGGCGCTTTTCTATAAATATTTTCATAATTGTTTTTGGTACCTAGGCTATTAATTGAAGCGCAGAGCTAGATTGGCTCGTTTGAGAATACAGGGCGCTGTGATGTGCGGGTAATGTAATGAAAATGGCTCAGAATTCAAGAATGAAAGATCTGCAATTTTATTCATCCTCACCTGGCATCTCCTCTTCATTCACTTTTCCACCGCCGTAATGTAGATTCTCTGTGCCTTTTCTATAAATACTTTCATGATAACTGTCCTGCGAAAATCTTCTCTATAATACCTAGACTTTATTAATTTTGGCGCAGAACGAGATTGGCTCATTTTGGAATACTAGGTGTTGGGATGTGTGGGATGTAATAGATATTGGCTCGGAATCTTTAATCAGAAAGCCTTGTTCCAATGCCTGTTGAGTTCGTTATATTCACTAATGTGAAAATACCATTTTTAATTTAAAGAATTATCTTATGACAGAATTACTTCTATTACTTGTAGAAATCTATTCCGACTTTTTACTTACCATTCAATTTCGATCTTCAAAAATTTAATTGCATTGCCTATCGCTATCCTGTCGTCTTGATCAATTTTTATCCATCATTAATAATGCTAGTAATGTTTCTTCTAATATTTTTCGCCCTCAGTAGCACTTGGATTTGGTGCCTTCAGTCAGTTAAGTGCCATATGTGATACACGCTTTGGGCGATCATTTCTAGAAAGAGACATGACTGACTGGGTAGAAGATTATCCCGCAGTAGGTTGCCACTGCTTTCTACGGTAGACTGGTTGACAGCCAAGACTATAGAATCTAATCTTTTCTATTATTTAACCCATAACTGGAGGGAAGAGACGGATTAATGCCTTTCCCAAGGATATTTGCGCGGAAGTGAATACAAGGAATTCAACTGGAATTCGAACTCGGCTCGCTGATTTGTCGTTCAGAGTCGATATCTAGTGCACCACAATGCCTTACTTGGGGCGAAATGATTTCACAGAATGAAAGAAAAGGAGAAAAATATCAAATGGCTGGTGGTGTCTCGCGTGATGTCATTTTAAATTGGTTGATGTTTACATTCTAAATCAGTGGTTCCAAAACATTTTTCCGAATAAAAAAATTTTCATGCCTCACACAATTTTATGTAATAAAATTTACATTTAAAAATAATAAAAAAGACAGAAAGAGGGTTAAAGAGAGATAACCATTGATTCATTGTAAGAACACTGGAATGAATAACTCTCTCCGCCAATATGCGGACCCGAGTTTCTATGTTCTTAATACTCAATATAATGCAAAAATATCACAATATTTAATCATTATATATAACTATTTATCATCATTATCTTTCGACCAACTGATGATTGGTCGGAAATCCATCGACAATCTCAACCGACGCAACAGGATCAAGCATTGCGGGCTTCTTTCTATGTCTGATACAGACGTGGATCGCAGGTCCTACATCCAAAATGATTTTATATACGAGACACCATCTCATGGAATATTGTCAACTAAGGTTGAATTCCACTTGCCAGCATATAAGGTGAATGACCGTTTTACCCGCAGTAAGTTGTCAATTCTTACTGCGGTAGACTGCTAATCAAGGCTCTACAACTGAGAGCTTGACGGAGCCTAACGCTCTCCAGGTTGGTTTGAATTCAGTTTTTCTTCTCCTAGACTGGTGGCTATCCAATGCTATAGAACCCAGTCTGTTCTGTAATTTACCGATAGTTGCTGGTGGGTAGACGAGATGAAAGCATACCTTTTGCAAGGATATTAACACGTAAGTGAATGTAATGAATTCGACTAGAATTCGAACTTGGGTCTCCGTTTCCCCAATCCGAGCCTTCAAAATTTCAATCCTGCCTCACCTGCTGTCCTCTTCCGCCGCACGTATGAAGCATGTCGCACCTCTGGTCTAAATTATGAATTGAAGATGACTTACTTATTGAACATTTAAGTTATTCTGTAAATATCGTTAACCCCAGCAGATATTTAGAAGCAACATTAAACATTTCCACATGGCCACTCAACTCATATTCTTGTAAATCATTACTAATGAGTTCGAACCTTACCAGGAGACATTATACTTGTATATTTGCTATCTTTTGTAAACAGCTATAAATGTGGCGGCCTAACTTTTCCCCAGAAAAATATTAAAAGTGGGAACCGTACAAAACTTTTTTTTTAAAGTTAAATGTTATAAATCGCTCGAAGCGAATCAGCGGGTAAAATGTTAACCTATCCCTAAACAAAATCTATCGAGCTCAAATCGAAAATAAGAGGTTAATCCCCCCCCCCCCCCCAAAAAAAAAAACACTGGTTAAAATGTATTTTTCTCCGAAACTGGGTGTGGATTTTGCATATTTTTTTTTCTTTTCTTGAACATGCAGTTCAGTTAAAAAGATTTTCACACGAGCGCTGATGGTTGAGGGTAACTTAAATATATAAATATATTGGTACTGCGTTCGATTAAATTCGTACTCATGTATCTTTTTTTATGTGCTGTGTCCCTTCAGGACGTAGACGATCATGACTCTCCTCATCTTTCTCTCCTTTGTAGCTCTCAATAAGTTTAGTCTTTTTGTTATTTCTCCCATAAACCTGTTCTATCATCCATTTGCTAAAGTCCATTTCCTTTGTTCTTGTTTTCTTCAATCTGTCCTGTGGATGTACTGTGTCCCTTCAGGACGTAGACGATCATGACTCTCCTCATCTTTCTCTCCTTTGTAGCTCTCAATAAGTTTAGTCTTTTTGTTATTTCTCCCATAACCCTGTTCTATCATTCATTTGCTAAAGTCCATTTCCTTTGTTCTTGTTTTCTTCAATCTGTCCTGTGGATATGCTGTGTCCCTTCAGGACGTAGACGATCATGACTCTCCTCATCTTTCTCTCCTTTGTAGCTCTCAATAAGTTTAGTCTTTTTGTTATTTCTCCCATAACCCTGTTCTATCATCCATTTGCTAAAGTCCATTTCCTTTGTTCTTGTTTTCTTCAATCTGTCCTGTGGATGTACTGTGTCCCTTCAGGACGTAGACGATCATGACTCTCCTCATCTTTCTCTCCTTTGTAGCTCTCAATAAGTTTAGTCTTTTTGTTATTTCTCCCATAACCCTGTTCTATCATCCATTTGCTAAAGTCCATTTCCTTTGTTCTTGTTTTCTTCAATCTGTCCTGTGGATGTGCTGTGTCCCTTCAGGACGTAGACGATCATGACTCCCCTCATCTTTCTCTCCTTTGTAGCTCTCAATAAGTTTAGTCTTTTTGTTATTTCTCCCATAACCCTGTTCTATCATCCATTTGCTAAAGTCCATTTCCTTTGTTCTTGTTTTCTTCAATCTGTCCTGTGGATGTACTGTGTCCCTTCAGGACGTAGACGATCATGACTCTCCTCATCTTTCTCTCCTTTGTAGCTCTCAATAAGTTTAGTCTTTTTGTTATTTCTCCCATAAACCTGTTCTATCATCCATTTGCTAAAGTCCATTTCCTTTGTTCTTGTTTTCTTCAATCTGTCCTGTGGATGTACTGTGTCCCTTCAGGACGTAGACGATCATGACTCTCCTCATCTTTCTCTCCTTTGTAGCTCTCAATAAGTTTAGTCTTTTTGTTATTTCTCCCATAACCCTGTTCTATCATCCATTTGCTAAAGTCCATTTCCTTTGTTCTTGTTTTCTTCAATCTGTCCTGTGGATGTGCTGTGTCCCTTCAGGACGTAGACGATCATGACTCTCCTCATCTTTCTCTCCTTTGTAGCTCTCAATAAGTTTAGTCTTTTTGTTATTTCTCCCATAACCCTGTTCTATCATCCATTTGCTAAAGTCCATTTCCTTTGTTCTTGTTTTCTTCAATCTGTCCTGTGGATGTGCTGTGTCCCTTCAGGACGTAGACGATCATGACTCTCCTCATCTTTCTCTCCTTTGTAGCTCTCAATAAGTTTAGTCTTTTTGTTATTTCTCCCATAACCCTGTTCTATCATCCATTTGCTAAAGTCCATTTCCTTTGTTCTTGTTTTCTTCAATCTGTCCTGTGGATATGCTGTGTCCCTTCAGGACGTAGACGATCATGACTCTCCTCATTATTCTCTCCTTTGTAGCTCTCAATAAGTTTAGTCTTTTTGTTATTTCTCCCATAACCCTGTTCTATCATCCATTTGCTAAAGTCCATTTCCTTTGTTCTTGTTTTCTTCAATCTGTCCTGTGGATGTGCTGTGTCCCTTCAGGACGTAGACGATCATGACTCTCCTCATCTTTCTCTCCTTTGTAGCTCTCAATAAGTTTAGTCTTTTTGTTATTTCTCCCATAACCCTGTTCTATCATCCATTTGCTAAAGTCCATTTCCTTTGTTCTTGTTTTCTTCAATCTGTCCTGTGGATATGCTGTGTCCCTTCAGGACGTAGACGATCATGACTCTCCTCATCTTTCTCTCCTTTGTAGCTCTCAATAAGTTTAGTCTTTTTGTTATTTCTCCCATAACCCTGTTCTATCATCCATTTGCTAAAGTCCATTTCCTTTGTTCTTGTTTTCTTCAATCTGTCCTGTGGATGTGCTGTGTCCCTTCAGGACGTAGACGATTATGACTCTCCTCATCTTTCTCTCCTTTGTAGCTCTCAATAAGTTTAGTCTTTTTGTTATTTCTCCCATAACCCTGTTCTATCATCCATTTGCTAAAGTCCATTTCCTTTGTTCTTGTTTTCTTCAATCTGTCCTGTGGATGTTAGATTTTTCAAGCCATCCTTCCCCGTCACGCGTTCCAGAAATTTCAACTGTCTGTTCCTGATGTTTTCTTTTTGTTTCTAGTTTCTGTAAAACCTCTTCGTTGTTCATATGTTCCGTCCAAGTTATCCTCAGCATCATTCTGTAGAACCACATTTCTTTGAGGATGTTGGTCTGAATTCGCTGCCATATAGGAGAACAAATAACACGTAACAATTTAGTACTCTTTGTTTCTAACGAAATTTTTATTTCTCTTAATACTATGCTTAGATTTTTGAATGCAGCTTTGGCTATCCAAAGACATCTTCAGATTTCAGTGTCGCACTTTACGTCCTCTGTTAGAACATTTCCCAAATATATAAACTTTTGTACTTGTGTGATTTTAGTATTTCCAATTTGTAATTTAAATTTTGAACTATTTTTTTTTGCTGATAACCATGCCGCCTGTCATCTTGTTGCTTAGTCCTTTATTCTCGCTTTCCTTCGCTACTTTCTGTATGAGTTCTTGTAGTTCACTTTCTGTGTCTGCTATCAACATTGTGTTATTCGCATATCTATATTATCAAGATTGTGGTCGTCAATGATGAATCCTGGTAGGACTTTTAGTTCTTTCAAAATTGCCTCTCTGTATAGATTGAATAAGTCTGATGAGAAGACACGTCCTTGTCTTACACCCTTACGTCTCTAAAACGAAACTCCTATCTGTCAACTATCACAGGCAATCTCTTTTGCCCCCATAAGAATGGATTAAGCAAACCCCCCTGAAAGCAATATACTGTGCCTCATCGGCCTTACGCTATCTTCCGACCTCAAGTGGAATCATTACATTGAACCAATAGCTAAATCCACTGCTAGGAAGGTGGGGGCACTGTGTCAGGCCAGGAAGTATATTTCCGCCTGAATCCATCTTGCACATATACAAATCAACCATCCGATCGTGCTTGGAATACTGTTATCATATCTGGTCAAGCGCCCCTGCTGTTCATCTCAGTGTTCTCGACAGGCTCCAAATGAGAAACTGTAATGTGATTGGCCCCGACGGGATGTGGCTTCCATCTGTCTCTTCTACAAATAGTTTCATGGCTTCTGCTCTGACGAACTTAGGTCACTGGTGCCCTTTCCACAAGAATTTACTCGAGTAACCAAACGGACAACTAGGTCCCAACCCTTTTACAGTTAAATCTACCAAATGTAGGCAATTTTACTCCATCAGCTTCTTTTCTCGGGCTTCCCGCCCGTGGAACTCCCTTCCATATACTTGCTTTCATGACAGTTACAAGCTCCAGAAATTTAAATGCAATGTCAATTCCCATCTCTTATCCACTTGACTCCAGTCCTTTCTACATCACCCCGTGTATCTTGTTCTTTTCCTTGCTCTCTACCTTCGCAACTGTTTTCATTCCTGTGTTCACATCCTTCTCTTGCCCTTTCTTCGACACACCCTGTAACTGGTTCGTCTTTCTCTTCAATCTCCTCCTTTCTAAAACTTTAACTCTCTTATGTAGCCACCTGCCTTGCTTGGGGTGAAACGATGAAAAAATATTTGCTGAATTCGTTTTGTGTCCGTATGTTGGCGGTTTGCTGCAGATATCGCTTCTTGATATTTTAATGTTCTTCCCGAATATGTCTCAGGAGGTTGCGGCCGAAAAAAATCCCACATTTGAAACAGTCTCCTGTGTAATGACTTAGGTAAGTGGCAGTGTTTTACTTAATCTAGATAATATCTTACCATATCTTTCAGATAGCTTCAGTTTCTATCTTGGTTTAGACTGGTTCACACCATTTTTACGACTGGTGAATCTGTAATTGCAACACAGAAAGCATTTCTTGCTCGTTTCATGTTACGTCGGAATGATGCTTTTCCGAAAAGAAAGTGGATACTGATATGGGTTGTAAATCCCAAGGCGACGGGCTCAGCACCGGAATCCACATGGAAGACGCCGAAGCGTTCGAACTTCTGGGGGATGAAACATTTTAGAAATCGGCTACAACAGGGTATGGAGAACAGAGGCCACTATTTAGAGAATGCTATTAAAAAAAAGAAACCATAACTCTTTGTTAATTCGAATTAAAAATCGGAATGATTAATGTTTTTCATTAGATCTACATCTGTGAAAAAGACGGACATTGTTAAGAAGAACAATGGCAGGAAGTTGTGAAGAACAACGTTCCCCTACGATCTGAAGAAATACGTCACCAGACCAGAAGACCCCATCGCCAGGACTAATGAATGCGTTTAAGCATGAAGCAGGCTCTTTTACATTTACATACGCTCTATTCCTGATATCGCACTTTAACTCATAAATATAGCATACCTTAAAACTCCATTTTTATCATATGTATATATATATATATGAATGTAAACTTATCGCTAGACACGTTTCTAAAAACCTTCCGCGTACATACGCGGAAGGAAAAAATGGTAATAAAAAAAGAACGAGCTAAGCACCCGAACATCAGTCAAATTACGTAGCCCAAAGGAAAAAACCCGAGACGAGTAACCTAAACAAAAAGCGCTCAATACGCAAGTAGAGCAAACTAAGTAAATAACTAACCTAGAGAGCCAACGAACCTACCACCTAATTGTATCTTGAGGGAAGGTTGGTAACCTTTCCTGAAGATCCAATTAGGTGGATATATAAAGACTTGTGAATCAGTACGTCGTGGTACAATGGATATCGGCTCGGAACGCGAAACCGGGGAGCCAAGTTCGAAATCCAGGTGAATTTCTTGAATTCACTTGGGAAAGATATTAATCTGTCTTTTCCTTCATGTTTTGGGTTAACTAATAGGACAGGCTGGGTTCTTTAACCTTGGCTAGAAACCAGTGTGTCGCAGAAAATAATGGCAACCTACTGCGGAATAAACTTCTTCAGTCAGTCATGTCTCTTTCGAGACATGATCGCCCAAGCTTGTATCACCTATGGCACTTAACTGACTGAATCAGTAACTGGAACCCAGAGAGCTTTTGGCGCTCATTTTATGTTACGTCCGAATGATGTTCTCGATAGAAAGTCGATATTTGACATGAGTTGTAAATTCCAGGACCACCTCTGCAGCGCTTAAAGAAAAGCTACCGAAAGTCCACAAAGCGCTTGAATTTTCGGGTGGTGGAAAAAATTTAAGAATCAACTACAAAAGTGTATGTCGATTAGAGGCCACCAATTTTTTCCACCAAAGGAATAAAGATAGTAACCCTTTATTTAAACAGTAGTGAAATAAATAGCAATTACCTTTGGTGCATATGATGTTCAATAGATAACACCCAGAACGTGAAAAAACCGTATCACATAAAAGAGATGGCACTGACGATGTGAAACAAAATCGTATGAGGCCCTCTAGGATGCAAAACAGATGACATCTACCACACCAAAAAAGCGTCCGACATCAAAAAATTTAAAACCTTTATCAAACAGATGGCATTTACGATGTCAAAGAAAACCGTACGACGTCAAACAGATGACACCTACGACTGATGGCCCCTGAAATGTCAAATAAAATGTCAAACAGTTAGCACCTACAATCTCAAACAGATTCTACTTATGAGAGCAAAAAAAAAAAAAAAACCGACATAGATATCAATAGTTAGATATCAATAATAAGAGTGTAGAACTGGTAATTCTTAATTGGAAGAAATTGCTCTTTAGCAGCAACAAAATACTCTTCTGTTCTGCTTTAAGATTGATTGGTTGTTTTTACGGCTTATCAACCTTGAACAAGTTATTTAAATCGAAAATGTAATTTTATATCGTAATTTCTTTGGAGATATTAAGGATTTACTGATGCAAGTCCTTCTAATTAACCGATAGTTTCAGGAAGAAAAGTTGGATTAATACCTTTCTCAGGGGGATTGACACGTAAGTGAATTGGACTAGAATTGAAACTTGGCTATCCGATTTTCAATTACAAGCCTTTATCCCTTACACCTCCTGCACATCCAACGCTTACAGCACAAGATAATCCCAAACGGTTATTTATATAGGTACTAATCAGGCTTAATGTTGCTTAACTTTGGTGATCTTGCGAAAATCGATGCTTAAACAAGATATGACCGAAAGCGGTTCTGCTTTAAGGTCAGAGTATGCCGACCATTACTGGGTAAGCGTTTGGCCAACATCAGATCTGTCTCTATTAGTGTATTTGCCATGAACTTTATTTCGTACCATTTTTTAGTGTGCTGGCGATCAGTTTGTTTTGCCTTAACCGGAAGTTGTTCGTGCGTGTATAAGTGGGCGTCGGAAGGTAATGTGTTCGTAATTGTGTATGCGGGACACATAAAAATCCTCACAAACATACATACATGTAGAATTATCTACCGTTTTAAATCACGTGACACTCGTCTGGCCAATGAGAACCGACCTAAACAAAATCGAAAAATACGTCTTTGTTTCTTTGTTCCCTTTTCCTCTCAATTTCTGATGAAACTTTAATAAAAGTGAAACATGTTAGATTGTTTCTTATTTGTTATTAATTTCCCCTTTAGATCGGATTCCAATCCCTATTTGATCTTCATTCGATTTTAATTCACACACACACACACACACACACGCACACACACACACACACACACATATATATATATATATATATATATATATAAAGGCATTTTAGGCAAGTAGCTTTTTGTAATAAAGTGCTCGATATTAAGACAAAGTACTCGATATAAAGGTATAGAAAGACATTTTAGGCAAGTAGCTTTTTTGTTATAAAGTGCTTCATATCAAGATAAAGTATTCGATATCAAGATATAGAAAGGCATTTTAGGCAAGTAACATTTGTAATAAAGTGCTCCATATCAAGATAAAGAGCGTTAACAGAATTAATGTGGAGAGGTTTTTCACTTAACTGAACAGTGTTATTTTATACCACTTTCTGGCAACGTCAATTTAGAGGTCAGTGTGTTTCTTCTTCTTCTTCTTCTTCTTCTTCTTCTTCTTACTACTGCTACTACTACTACTACTATTACTACTAGTAGTAGTACTATTACTATTGATATTAGTAGTAGTAGAATATGACATCCACGGAGCTGGAGGAACATTGAACTTACTACTTAGTTATAATAAGTTCTAACGAGACAAGCTTGCTAAACATTATACCACGTCGAGGTGCCCCATGTGAATATTCATGTATGCAAACTAAACTAATGTCCCGCTCCGACGGAATTAAGAGAATAACGACAGAGTTTCATAGGATTTATATCAAACTCTTGGATTAATTTCTCTTATTAACTAATCAACTATCGAGAAAATTTCAAGATGAGCACAATCACCATCATGTCACTGACGTTTCAGTTGCATTCCATTAACGCTGGTGGCGTTTCATTTGTTTTGTCGCGTTGATTACTACTACAACCGTTTCTCTTAAGAAAACTGAAGAGAAAATTTGTCATTTAAAAAAAATCTTTTTATATTTCTATTCTTGTATGCAAACTTTAAACATAATTTGAGGAAGACAGACGTACTGTCGAAATGTTTAACATTGTTAAACGCTGTGCCGTTTTTTTCTCAAATTGCTTTTTTCTCCAAATTTATTATTATTATTATTATTATTATTATTATTATTATTGCATTAATTTGTACAAAGACTTATAATCTTTTGTATTAGAACTTTGAACAAGTAATCCCTAAGTTTTCATGAAAAGTAATGTTTTATTTCCAAAAAATAGCAAGAAACATGTCACTGAAATACTGTATATCGTTAGCCACTATTTTTTCTATCTTTCTTTTAGCATTTGCATTCCACGTCTGAAAAATGACAGGTTTTGAGGCTAACCGCGAGTTGACCCATTTTTGGCATTTTCATAAGAATGAAAATGTTGCGCGTCTATGTCAGGTTGATTCCATCGGAACAAGTGATAATCAGACGTTGATGTCTGGTGAATACGACGGGTGAAGTAGGACTTCCCATTTAAGCGTTTCTAAGTAGATTTTCACCCGTTTAGCAACATGTGGCCTAGCGTTGTCATGTTGCAAAATCACTTTGTTGTTCTCTGCTCGTATAGCGACCTTCTTTTTCAATTCTAGGCTCAAACGCAGCATTTGCAGTGGATTGAATTACCTAGCTGATTCCATCAAATGTAGAACTGATGCTTTGAACTATAGCTATTCGGCTTTGCCGCCAATGTTGATGCATGGCCGGGCTTAACCCACGATCTTTTATGCTTAGGGCTATCGTAGTGTATCCACTTTTCATAGCCGGTCACGATACGATACAAAAAAACCCTTTTCTTTTCCTGCCGTTGAAGCAGATATTCACACGTGCAAGATGCTGTTCGATGTTTCTCGGTTTCAATTCGTACGACACGCAACACCGTTGCTTTTGTATAATTCCTAATGCTTTCAAACTTTACGAAACTGTTTTGTGATCATATCCTAATGTTTCTGCAAGTTTCTGCTTGCGCCTACCATGAGTTTTTATGAAAATAATGTTTCAAATTCTACGTCTTCTAATTGTTCGGTGCTTCAGAGCGTTCTTTATCTTCAACATCAAAATCATTTTTGAAATGTCTAAATCAATCTCTGCATTTTGTTTCCAACAGAGCATGTTCGCAGTAATTCTCAACAAGAATTCTGTGTGCTTTATCTGAAGATTTCTATTGAATAAAGTAGTGCAATAAAATTCCTCACAAAAATTTGTTTTAAACATAATTTGAAGAAGACAGACATACCGTCGAAATATTGTTGAACATTGTCAAACACTTTTCTTTAAATCGCGCTCTTAATTCCTTTTCGTAAGCCATCAACTTTCTTTTATGTTAAATAAAAAACATTGGCCAACACTAAACTCTACCGAGTATAATTTCATTTGGAATGAGAAGTAGAATTCCTAAACTACTTTTGCCTGCCTATTCCTTATAATAGGCACTGCTCGTTTGGCCCCAGCTGTGAATGAAGGCATTTGGCCTTTTGCCTCGAGTCAAGATCGGAGAGGAATCAAATCAATTCTCGGGAACTCTAATTAAACGTCAGGCTTCATTTAATTATTTCTCTGAGTCCATTAGTTGCTCGTTCAATATCTTCTCCTTTTTCATTGTGTCATAATTGTTTGATGAAACATTTCTTATGTAAAGTTCCAATAAGAAAAAACTTGCTTGAATGCATAAGTAAGTAACCAATAGAATCTGAAACATACGCCATCTTGTAGTCATTCGATGACTGAAGGGCCAAGCCAGATGATACAAAGTTTTGTACTTAGTAATGTTTGTGGTAGTTCAGTGTATAAAAAATGTAAGATAATAGTAACAATTGTGGCATTCCATAGGCCGTAAATTGCGTGGGCGTTAGTTAATAGCGACAGTGTAGAAAAATTTCTTTTAATAAAAACAAACCCACTTGTTTGTTCATTCTGTTTCAAAAGCTAGCTGACAAAGATGTTTACCGAACACGAGAAAAATATATTTTCCTTATTTTAGTTCAAATGAACATAAAGCAAATTCAAGCAAAATTAACACCGAATAATGTTTTAGTGATGTAGAAGGCGCTTATCTCCCTTTGGTAGAGATAAGTCACGTCGGTCGCATTACAGCCGCTTAGTGACGTCACGCCATGCAGTGACGAAAGCAGCAGTCAAGTTTAGTTAATTTTACAGCAACATAAATCGAAATGTGTCTTTCTCTAGACCCCCCCCCCCCAGAGGATCCTGGCATGAAAAGAGGCCAATTCTGTTTCCCATAGCAGATTACAAGTCCATAGCCACGTTTCTCTTTTGGGAATATATATTTCCCAGATATAGAATGAAACTCCATCTCACAGTCTTCAATCTGAGAAAAGCCAAGATTCAATATTTCCCGTTCGTGAAATATGACATCGCATGGGACATAGATGAATCCGACAGTTTGTATTTGGAGTTATAAACATGGTTTTTCTAGTGACAGGAATTTATAGTTTTTTTTTCTTTTTCTTTTTTTTTTCTTCTTACACTCTGTTTCGCTGTGTAGATATATCTAATATATTATTCTCCACGTCAGATAAATTTGTACATATGTATATATTGTTCTGTGTATTCTTCAGTATTATAAAAGTATCTCTGAAAACAAAGCATGTTTGTCATTCTTTTTCTTTAGGCAATTCCGTTCCAGAAGTGAAGTATCTGTGTTATTATATCACAGATATAATAATGCCAACAACAGGGAAAATACCAGTAGGAGAATAAATCTTACTTCAAAAGCTCCCTGTGTTACACTGTGACCAATAGAATTTGCAGTATTGATTAAGTGTATTGACAGAAAAAGGGACATATTTTACTAACAGAAGTTCTGGAATCAAGCTTGGCGGTGCGTTCACTCACAGCCTTATCCCCAAAGACTTGCGTTGTTCAAGAGCAATAACGCCCCCGTCCACTGTTTCGAGGTTTGTAAAGCACTCATTTGCACATCAGTGATCACTTCTTCCCACACGACGTAAAAACGGCAAGGACTTTTCGGGTTATATATATATATATATATATATATATATATATATATATATATATATTTGTGTGTGTGTGTGTGTGTGTGTGTGTGTGTGTGTGTGTGAGATTAAATAAATTGCAAACATTAAGTTTGCTTATTTTTAATAAACGGATTTTATTAAAAATAAGCAAACATAATAATATTTGCAATTTATTTAATCTGACATGTTTAAAAGAAAATTTGCTGCCTAAATACACAAATATATATATATATATATATATATATATATATATATATATATATGTGTGTGTGTGTGTGTGTGTGTGTGTGTGTGTGAGATTAAATAAATTGCAAACATTAAGTTTGCTTATTTTTAATAAACGGATTTTATTAAAAATAAGCAAACATAATATTTGCAATTTATTTAATCTGACATGTTTAAAAGAAAATTTGCTGCCTAAATACACAAATATATATATATATATATATATATATATATATATATATATGTGTGTGTGTGTGTGTGTGTGTGTGTGTGTGTGTGTGTGTGTGTGTACGGAAAATCCCGAAGATTAACGAAATGATTATAACAATCGACATATTTAATTTATTTGTTTGAACATTATTTTTAATCGATACTTGTATTTGAGTAAATATTCTGTTTTTAATCAAACAGTATATCTATATATTTATCTCTACCGGCCTGATTATACTGTTTGATTAAAAACAGAATATTTACTCAAATACGAGTATCGATTAAAAATAATGTTCAAACAAACATTGTAACAATGTATGTTTACATTTGTTGACATTACGATACATTTTAGAGCAGTGATGGTTATTTACGTAGAATCAAAATTGTTATATAGGCTTGATTTGACTTCGATTAAACTATGGAATCATTAGTCGAGTGGTCTATGATGCACCAGATCAATTGGTAGCTTCTCCTATGTTGATGGGGGTAGCAGGTTCGAATCCTGCCGAGTGACACATTTTCGTAACAAAATTTATCGTAAATAATCAAGCCGATAGAAGTAAATATAAAAATATACTATTTGATTAAAAACAGAAAATCCAACATGAAAGAACAATAATTGATTTCACAGGATATTTCACAATAATCAACAAGATAATCCACATGAGCCAATCTATGGACACCTGATGATGGCCAGAGGGTAATTGGTCGAAACGTTGTGTCTGTTATAGCAACTATATCAACCAAGATGAGAACAAAAGTTAAAAATAATTCGAAGATTATAGACGCTTTTATTTAAAATATTTGTTTTATGAAGCATCACTTTATTTTCCGTTTTTTTTAAATTTTCCGTATAAGGTAAAAAGTTTAATAAAGAAAGAACAAACAGAGAAAAAATAAAATAAGAAATCAAGAAAAGGAAAAGAAGGAAGAAAGAAAAGAAAGTGAAAAAGAAAAAAGAAAAAGAAATTAACCCTATTATAGAGAAAATAGAGAGAAAAAGGTAAAAAGAGAAAAGTATAAGAACAAATTACAACGAGACAAAGGAAGTAGAAAGTAAAGAAGAAAACAAATGAGATATTGAGAAGGCTTTAATCCAATGAAACAATGCTAAAGAATAGAATTCAAATTTGAACGGAAGTGAGGTGCTAACAGATATTAACACTAAGTTACAACATTGCGATTCAAATTTTATGTTAGTTTTAAATGAAATCACAAACTTAAAAACATTTATTCATAGAACGTAAAATAAAAAGCAAAATAAAGACTTAAATTAAACCGACTTGTGACGTGCGAGTCCTGTATTTGTTGATATACTATTGTATCCAACCTCCGTTTTAGAGATTCTTCACGCAGTAACCTTTTAGGGTTACAATTGGAGTAGATAGACTAAACTATCGCCCGGTTCACACTCCACCCACGTCTATTGAACAGGTGAAGAGACTCATCCCTTGTTTCCTGTTTAGGATGTGGTTTCCAGTTTTCTCTTTTCCAATCTTTTCACTCCTTTTTCTTTTTTTTTCAATTGGAGTAGATAGACTAAACTATCACCCGGTTCACATTCCACCCTCGTCTATTGAACAGGCGAAGAGGCTCATCCCTTGTTTCCTGTTTAGGATGTGGTTTCTGGTTTTCTCTTTTCCAGTATCTTCACTCTTACGTAGCCCCCTGCACATCACTGGCGTTACCGCCTTGCTCGGGGTGATATGATTAAATAATAAAAAAAAAACCGACACTAATCTTCTTCCCAAATATATCAGGCTTACCTGACAGTTCAGATAGTTCTTTGTTACATACTTATAGTTAGAAGTAGCAAATTTAAACAGTGAAATTATGATACCAAATTAAGTTACCAAAAATGGAGACACATGAAGAAGAAAAAAAACGCCCATTAACCTCTACCACTGACAATATTCAGTAAGCTTGAGAGACGGTAATAGCGATTCGGCGAGTTATTATCGGTGAAGTAGCATATTCTATGTAGATTCGGATCCCTGTTTTTTTTCCTTCTTGGTGCACATTGCAAGCGGTGCAGACATGTTTACACTGAAAAAGCAATAACAAAACTGGTCCGATGAAAATCAAACTTCGATCCCGTGACCGCAATAGTACCAACTATAAGCACGCATGAGCAGAATGTAGTGTGAAAAATCTAAGATATGTTATGACGAAAGTGCGGATATTTTGTTACATACTCTGGGGCATGTATATATAAGCAAATAGGATTGCATTATGAGTCAGTTTGCTTCAAAAATAATTATTAGGGTATCATAGCATTCTATAAAAAAACAAAAAACTTCTTTATTAGCATGCCATAACTGGTCGGGTGCTCCTGCTATTCATTTCGAGGTTCTCAACAAAATCTAACTGAGGATCTACGACTTAATCGATCCTTATTTAACCGCTCACCATCAGCCACTTTCTCACCGATCTAACGTGGCTCCCCTCTGTCCTTTCTACAAATATTTTCACGACTTCTGCTCTGACAAGTTTCTTTCCCTGGTGCCATGAATTTACGCATGCTACTAGAATGGAATCAAAGACCCATCCTTTTACCGTCAAAATATTAAAATATAACCTCCTCTTCTACTCTAATAGTTTCTTTTCTCGCATTTCCCCTTTGTTGAACTCCTTTCCGTATACTTGCTTCCTTGATAGCTACAAAAAGTTTAAATGCATTCGTCATCTTCTATTTCCTAAACTCTTATCTACCTACCTAAATCCCTTCAACCTCTTATCCTTTCTTTCACTGTAGCCCCCTGCACATCAGTGGCGGTTCAGCCTTGCTTAGGGTGAAACGATTCTATATATATAAAAAAATTCCGGTATAACTTCAAAATGAACTGAAACTCAGTATGCAAATAGTTTTTATTTATTTTTAAAATTTAAATTTACTCTTCTTGCGTCGGCTCGAATTTCTGATTTTAATTAAAAGTCTTTTTTTTTTCAGTCACAATATGCTATATATTTGAAGCATACTTAGGACAGGAAAGTGAGAAAATGATTTCAGAAAGATTAAACATTTAAAACGGGTTAGGGGGAGAATAATGAGCCAGAGTAAGAGAGAGAGAGAGAGAGAGAGGGAGAGAGAGAGAGAAAGAAAGAGAAAGAAAGAAAGAAAGAGAGAGAGAGAGAGAGAGAGAGAGAGAGCAGTTAGACAGACGAACGGACAGATAATCGACTACCTATCATGTCTGTCTGCTAGACAGTCATAATAAGTAGCTAATTTTGCTAGCAACAGAATTTGCATACAATTTTGATTGTCAAAATTTTCACATTGACGCTTATTAAATGATATGTTAATTTGATTTCTAACTAGAAAACTGTCGAATAATGAAAACTGTCGAATAATGAAAGCACTCAATAATTAATTTAGTTTGCTTTGCAGAAAAGATTATATATTTATTGTCATCCGCAGACAGATCTGTTTCGCTGTATCACAGCTCATCAGTACGGTTAGACTCCGATTGCTTTTTAACCCAGGATTGAAATTCAACCGTACTGGCGTCAGTCGGCGACTCCACCTCTGGGCTATATATATATATATATATATATATATATATATATTATAATTATGTATTATATATATATAAAAAATACTTTTAAATTAGAGGAAGGAGTTGGTTAGCAAGTCTCGTCACAGAAGTAGAATTAAATTTCCTTGACAAGGTATTAACTAAATCCCTTCCTTCCTATTTAATCGTTGTATTAATTGTTAATCTAAATTTATGTTTGAATTTAATTTTATACACGTCAGAACCCTTAAGGTCACCCCATCCGTTTACCTTTGACCTTTCGGGCCAGATGCGTTTCCTCTACTCCTATTAATTAAGCTAGTGCTACTATTCACCCTCTGCTTTTTCTTTGGTTTTTTTCCTTTTCAAAATAAACCTATATTTCCGGTTGCTAAAATTTCTTAATTATACCTCATGCTGGGGTTAAGAAAGTGGGCACTGTAAGCCTTTAAAATGACTATTCCCCAAATGTAAAATATTAAATTTACAGATTATATATTTCAGGTGAACCATCATCAGCTTACGTGTAAAATCCGTTGTACAATAAAGACGGAAACTAATGATGGTTCGTCTGAAATAGGCCTAAACTTTCGATTTATCATGAAATGACGTGTCTGCCTTAATTTTTCTTATATTTGCTTTATATGTATTTACATAAATATATATTTAGAGCTCTCTTAGACAGTTATCCTACCACTGTATGTACAGGATACTCCTTTGGATTCTTCTATACCCACACCGCATATATATATATATATATATATATATAGTCATCTGCAGACAGATCTGTTTCGCTGTATCACAGCTCATCAGTACGGTTAGACTCCGATTGCTTTTTAACCCAGGATTGAAACCCGAACGAATCGGCGTCAGTTGGCGATTCTACCTCTGGGCTATGGGCGTTCGGTATACACCATGTAATAATTAATAATAAATATTCATTGATCTATTTTTATATTGAGTAAAGTTTTAAATTAATATTTCGAACGTTGAGATTTTATACTTAGTTCTTCTTCATTTGGGTATCTCAGCCATGCGCCAATAGCTTAGGGAGTAGTCACACCGACTGACACCAAATCGGGCGAGTTTTGATCCCGGCTGGAAGTCTAGCCGCGTTGATGGGCTATGACACAGCGAAACAGGCTTGTATGTGAATGACTAATAAATTATGCTCTCGTTACGATTGAGCTCTCTAAAGAGGAAAATTTTAAAATCAGTTAACACCTCTGAGGTTAACGCATTACTCTTCAGTAATGAATTGAGCTCTCTCAGTGGTTGGCGTATGTATACACCGCATATATATAACACGCTAAAATTTCCCCTCTCTCATTCCATGCGCCTATGGCTTAGGGAGCAGGCACTCCGACTGACACCAAATCGGATGAACTGTGATGCATCAGTGTGACGAAACAGGCTTGAATGTGGATGACACACACACACACACACACACACACACACACACACACACACACACACACACATATATATATATAATTATTAAAGAGTTATTGATCAGAGTCCAATTAGACCAGTAAACAGTTGTATTAAAAATTTTTGCAATGCACATTTAAAGAAAGAATAAAAGATAAAGGTTTAACATGCAGGCTTTTTAAGTATTAAAATTAGAAAGTTCATATTTTGTATATGCTCTGTTTATTTAATAAACAGTAAATTTATTTCCATATACCGATCTGAATATTTAAGAAATCTTAGAAAAATATGCATTCCTCGGTAGAATTCGAAACTGCATCTCTTAGGGAGAATCTTCATTATATCTGACGTGCTTTTCACCTGTCGTTCACGGCCAACACAACGCTCTATTAGTACTTTTGAACACAGAGATTTCTTTATTCTGGAAATATACATCTCTGCTAACTCATAGAGCGAGACAATTCTGAGAGAAGTCATGCCAGGATTCGTCATTAGCAACCACAATCTGAACAATAGAAAATACGCAGATGATTCTGAGGACCATAAATGTTATGCCAGGATTCATCATCGGAGGCCACGATTTGAACAACATAAGGTACGCTGATGATACAGTGCAGATAGCTGACAAGGAAAGGAAACTGCAAGACCTCCTAAAGAAGACAGACGAAGAGAGTGACAAGAAAGGACTACAAATAAACAAGAAAACTGAATACATGGTCATCAGCAAAAAGGGCAGTCCAAAGTGCCAAATACAGGTGGGGATATTAAAATCAAACAGGTACAAAAATTTAAATACCGGGGAAGTGCTGAGATCCGAAAGTGAAGTATCATGGCCAAAGATACATTCCAGAAGCTGAGTAGAGTATTGAGAGACAGGAAAAATTCGCTGGAAATGAAGACGAGAGTACTGGATTGTCATGTGATATCTGTTCTTTAATATGGCAGTGAATGCTGGACAATCTCTTAAACGATAAACGAGAAACGTGAAGCAACCGAAATGTACTTCTACAGAAGGATGCTGAGGATACCATAGACCGAATATGAGCAATGATGTTTTGGGGAGTAAAGAAACTAAAAGAAAAGTAACACTTAACACCAGGAAAATGACAGCTAAACCTCTGGGTACATGTAATGAGTAAAGAGGGCTTAGAGAATCTATTCATCTACTGCGACGCTTTCTCAAGAGAACTGGAGACCCTGCTGTTCAGTTGGTGTAATCTCAATATCATAAGATAGGTAGATGACACTGTGGTGATGTCGACTCGGAAAGAAAAGTACAGGATCTCCTGTACAGTATGATAGAAGGAAGAAAGAAAATAGATTGACCATCAATCTCACAGGTCAAGTAGAAAGAAAGAGAGACAGGGGAAAGCAACTCGTAACATACTTGATGGGCTTGAGCAAATGGATGGCAGAGCGGGGTTTGGAAAAGGTAACAGGAGAAAGTGTGTTAAGGGATAGGAAGATGGGGAATACCATAGTCGCCTACGAATTGAACGGACATGACCCGTAGTAGAAGAAGAAGAAGAAGAAGAAGCTTTTAACCCTTGTTAAATAGTCATAGCTGTATGATTCTTTAACTGCAGTTTATATAAACGGAAACCCAATTCTCCTTACGGGTAAGCAAGTGTATGTGTGTCACGCTAAGCGGCAAACCTAAAAAGAGTGAAGTGGCAGAGATGCAGTAGAGAAGTCATGCGAATCAGCAAGTTAACTTGAAAAATGACCGGCTCAGTCACCAGGTGCAGACACGAGCGCTTCAACAAAATCTTTATTAATAACCTACCCACGCGCAGAGATGCATTAGAGAAAATCGGTATATCTAACTCCAGATAAATAATATTTCTTCAACCCCTAAAAACGAGCGGTTATTCTTTGTTAACATTAAGAGAATTCCAGCTTTACGTCTTCACTTTTTCTTTGATACATAATTTGTATTTTCAAAATATTTTGCTCCCAAGAAAGGCAATAAAGCCGCTAAGACGAAATATAATATACGAGTTTGCTCATACCGTCAAAAATGACGGCAAGATATTTATATTGCTTGTCGTTTAAAATGACGGCAACATATATATTGATGTACCGACTATCTATTGAGTATCTTACATTAAGATATGAAAAAAAAATACAAATCCGTGTGTGTGACAGGAGAAAAATCTATCTATCTATCTATCTATCTATCTATCTATCTATCTATCTATCTTATAAAAGAGAGTATATATATATATATATATATATATATACACACACACACACACACACACATATATATATATATATATATATATATATATATATATATAAAGTGGCTTTGAGACAAGGATGTCTCTTCTCCCTAGATATATTCAACCTCTACAGTGAAGCTATCATAAGGAACTAGAGGTTCTACCAGGATTTGTTATCGGTGTCATCTTAATATAACTAAGATACGAAAAAGACACTATGCTGATGTCAGTTTCGAAAAATAAACTACAGGACAGCCTAGACAGGGAGATCTCAATGGAAATTGTAATTTTAAATCGCAAAATATTACGTAGATTTATATAGATACAACAAATTTTAATGGATACAATGGTACTATTTTTGAAAACAAATTACCCAGGGATGACTGTACTACGGAGTCGTAGCATACTCAATGATGTATTTTTATTTATGCTTTTAGCTTCAGAAACACGGAGTCATGTTATACTCAAGTAATATCATATACAAGAATATACAGTACATTGGTGAATCCTTTTTATGCAAATTGAACAATAATTTTTTCATTATATAACTGCTGCAAAAATTAAATCTATTTAGAACTAGGAACAAATAGCCTGCATAATCATCAAAATGAATCGAGCATCTATATAAAGGGGTGTGGAACAAAGATGTATCTTCTCCCCAGATTTATTCATCTACTGCGACGCTCTCTCAAGAGAACTGGAGACCCTGCTGTTCAGTTGGTGTAATCTTAATATCATAAGATAGGTAGATGACACTGTGGTGATGTCGACTCGGAAAGAAAAGTACAGGATCTCCTGTACAGTATGATAGAAGGAAGAAAGAAAATAGATTGACCATCAACTGCAAAAAGACAGTTGGTTTGGCCATCAGTAAGAGAAAAATCCAAATAGGCGAGTTACAAATTGGAGATATGGACATGAAGCAGATACAGAAGTTCAAATATCTGGGAAATGTTTTAACAGGATGGAAAATGCGACACCAAGATTTAGTCATGCGTTCGACTTCGGGATTCGAAAAACAGGCAAGGTGCTGGATGTGCGTTGTGGTGAAAGGGATATCGACTCGGAACGAGAAATCAAGTAGCGGAGTTCGAATTCTAGCTGAATTCATTGCATTCACTTACGTGCAAATGCCCTTGGGAAAGGTATTAATCCGTCTCTTCCCTCTAGTTAAGAGTTAAATAACAGGACAGATTGGGTTCTATAGCCTTTGATGGCAACCAGTCTACCACAGAAAGTAATGGCAACCTACTGCCGCATAATATTCTGCACACTCTGTCATGTCCCTTTCGAGACATGATCGCCCAAGCGTGTATCACGTATGGCACTTAATTGACTGCTGAGAAACAGTATGTTTTCAGTGGAATAAAGAAATGAGTGTTGGATTGCTATGTGTATCCAACCTTTTATATGGCAGTTAACGCTGGACAGTTTTTCGACAGATGAGAAGTAAACTAGAAGCAACGAAAATGTGGTTCTACAGAAGGATACTGAGAATTCCATGGACTGAACAAGATAGATAGATATATAGATAGATATTTGTCTATATTTCTGAGATGAGGTAGTATTTACAGTATTTCTATTATTCGGACTATTGACTACTGATAAAAAATGGTGACTGAACATTAGGTTTATAAGTCCCAAAAGTTCAGTTGTTCTTGTCCTTAAGGACACATGGCCCAGTGGATATAGACGTTAGTTCCTGTGACTTGAATGATAATAAAATTAGACCGGTACACATTTGTATTAAAAAATGTTTAATACAATTATATTGTAAAACTTTTGAAGATTTTTCATTTGTAAACGAATTATTACGCGATCTAGGTTTCTACCATGTGGTGTCTTCAGGCGATTTGCAATAACTGATTTAACCATTACTTTTTTTTAAAGAACGTTCACGTAGCGGGGAATTTTTGAACGGTCAATATTTAAAATTAGAAGAAATTATAACGTTTTCATCTATGCTTGTATGAACCTAATAGGTACATTTAAAATAGAAAACTTAAAAAATTGTACAAATTTGGCTAGCCACGTGTGGAAACTGAAATATGGAAAAGACCCAGACATATAGTGAAAACAGCCAAGCCTTACAATGGTGGCAAAATATGTAGGCTGTGTAAGAAAGAAAAGTTAGCTATTATGTTATTCCCAAACAAAAATGAATTCCTGAATGAAAGAACAGAAATTATGACTAAGTGTAACCATACCATAAAATACCTATTAAGTTCATACAACCATGGATGAAACCGTTGTAATTTCTTCTGATTTTGAAAATTGCGCGTTCAAAAATTCCCCGTTACGCGAGTGTTCAAAAATTTCCCATTACGTGATCGTTCTTTAAAAAACAAAACAAAAAAAAATCCCGGTCAAAATCAGTTATTGCAAATCGCCTGAAGACACCGCATGGTAGAAACCTAGGTCGCGTAATAGCTCGTTTACAAATGAAGAATATATATATATATATATATATATATATATATATATATATATATATATATATATATTGAGTTTGAAAGTGTGTGTCTGTGTGTGTGTTTGTGTGTGAGAGAGAAAGCAAGCGAGAGAGAGAAAGCAAGTGAGAGAAAGAGAGAAAGCAAGTGAGAGAGAGAAAGTGGTTGCTAGACACTATAATACGTCGGCAATCTACTCAGCAAACGAAAGGAAAGACTCCACCTCAAGTACCTAATGCAAGTTCTGATTTGATTGCAGTCATTTTGCGCTCTTGAATAAAGAGTGTTAGGTTTGATAGCTACAAGGACAACTTAGGTAGCTAGTCATTAATGATAAAATGACCTGGCGACATCAATTCGCGCCATTAATGACCGAGAAAGTTAAAACCTTTAGGACGAAAGAGGCTCAAATCTTGCTTCATACCCACTGATATCCATTACGCCTGTGGAATTACAATAATTTTTATAGAAGATTAATTCGGGGTCGTTGAAATGATATGCTCTTTCTCTTCGAGAATTACAGAGTTCGGTTACTGGAACAACCTCAGATCCCCGACACTTACCTGCGCTTCACATAGTTTTCAGTTACGTTCAGATTACTGGGAAGAAGGATAAAATAAATCGATTTCAAACGACCATTCTGGTATAAACAAAAATGACAACGCCATTAACTTAAGGACATTCGAATAATCCAGCATCTATACGGACAGCAAACCTTCTACATGCGGATAGAAAATAATTTCAGTAAATACATAAAAATAGAAAGGGGGTGACAAGGATGTATCTTCTCACCAGACCTAGTTTAATCTTAGTCCATTGAGCGAGGCGTAAGAGAATTAGAAGTACTACCCGGATTCATTATTCGCGGTCACTATCTTGACAATATAAGATATGCAGATGACACAGTGTTGATAGCAAACTCAGAAAGTGAACGACAAGATTCCCTACAGAAGGTAGCGAAGGAATGCACGAAGAAATTCTAAGTAATAAGAGGACTGAAGGCATGGTTATTTGCATTTTATCATTATTCTCGAGTTGACGTTGATGTTTTCTCCGGTTTAGATAAACGATTTTACTTTCATTGAAGCTCCTAGACTTGAAGGTTTATTGGATTAGTATACAGCTTACTTCTTTGATTCTGGTACAGAATATGGACTACCTCTTTGATTCTGGTATAGTATGTGGCCTACCTCTTTGATTCTGGTACAGAATATGGGCTACCTCTTTGATTCTGGTATAGTATGTGGCCTACCTCTGATTCTGGTACAGAATATGGGCGACCTCTTTGATTCTGATATAGTACGTGGCCTACCTCTTTGATTCTGGTATAGTATGTGGCCCACCTCTTTGATTCTGGTACTGTATGTGGCCTAGCTCTTTGATTCTGGAATAGTATGTGGCCTACCTCTGATTCTGGTACAGAATATGGGCGACCTCTTTGATTCTGATATAGTACGTGGCCTACCTCTTTGATTCTGGTATAGTATGTGGACTACCACTTTGATTCTTGTATTATATGTGGCCTACCTCTCTGATTCTGACATAATATGTAGGCTACCTCTTGGATTCTGCTATAGTATGTGGCCTACCTCTTTGATTCTGATATAGTATATGGGCTGCCTCTTTGATATAGTATGTGGCCTACCTCTTTGATTCCTTCTCTCTGCAGACCTCAGGTGAATCTCCGATATTGGTACCACCTTTCTAGTGTTGCATTTCCGACCAAACACCGGGTTCGTTTTCAGGGTAGCACTTCCTTTGGCTGAAAAATAACCCTCGATTCTGGTTGTTACACACGAATGAAAACCATGAAGATGTGTATCAGAGTTTTTGTTCGGGTTGTAATCTACAGCTATAGTCGCGAGATGCCGATATGAGGTGTGATTGAGAGCGGAGGTCAACAGTTTAACAGGCGTGTTTCCTCCCACGTCGTTCATTGTGGGCACTCGCAGTCTCTCTGGCTGTTCACGGGTAGTTGTCACCGTCTTTTAGAGAATATAGTTCATTGACTTGTAATCTTTGTCTGAAAATGTAATTTATCTTCATTCAGTGACTCTCTTCGTCAGAGCATCTGGGAAGTACATTTCACTTACTGACAGGGGGAAAATAAATGTCCAATCCGTTTTGTTTTTTGTGACACGTCAGCTTTTTCCATTTAATGAGATATCAATTGACTGATATCGCTACACTGTTAAAGATGGTGTGAAAAATGGTTGGTTTCTTGTACCACTTCAGAAAGTTCCTACTATAGAGTAGAAACTTTCTTTACGAGGTACATATCGAACCAAAAATAGAGTATTGCTACCATATCTTCCCAGCCTCGACAGAATTCAAAAGCGATTACGCAGCATTCTGGGTGATGGATTATTTTACACCCTGTGGCCCTTTTCCTCACAGACTAAGTATTGCTCGCATCTCGCTATTCTATCGTTATTTACACAGCAAACGTTCAGGCATTCCTAAATTCTCAGCTGGGATCCACCATGCTATAAGAGACGGTATCAGCTCACCTTTATTTTCTTTGTATTCTTTTGATAAGGAGAAAGTTCTACTCAGAAAACTTTTACTAAGAACCGTCATTTTGTGAAACAGACTGACGAGAGAATGCTCTTTCAGCAACTGCAATCTTAACCACTGCAAGTCAAGGGTCAAGTAGCCATTAAAATAACTTTTAAAGTGATAAAATGTGTCAGATTAATAAATAAAAATCCATTACTTCTTTATTAAATCTTTAGTAGTGTTATTTTCGTCGGCATGACTGAAATAACATTACTCAACTAAGGGACAAACTTCTCCACATTAATTATATATATATATATATATATATATATATATATCCTTAAAGAGAGTGGACGTCATTTTAACCTAAACCCGAGGAACCTTTCAGCCAACACTTGTCAAGGGTTACGTTGGCAAAATTATAAATGGGTATAGAAGAGGACACAACCAAAAGGGAATATTTGCAATACTGGGAGTAGATGGAATTCGTTTAAAAATAAATTTATTGAAAAAATATTAAGAAGTGAGGGGGGTGTAAACATGTAAATCCCACAAGAGTGAAATAAAAAAGAAAAATGTTACACTCACATACTCGCCAGTAGTTGCAAAGAGCGTAGGAACTGCTCCTTCTGCCTGCATAGGCTCGGCTGCTGGATTTTTAGGCAAATGGCCTCCAAAACACGTAGATGGTATGCCGATCGAGCACTATGCAAGACAGAAAACCAATTGTCCTCATAAGAGGAGGCACAAACCTGATTATCCAGCAGGTGTTGGCCGATTGCTGAATCCAACACAGCTTGAGTCGTCCTTATATTGCTGTGGGAATTGCCTAAACGTAAATTCGCGGGGACATGCTGCGCAACCCGTGTCTCCAGCCTCAGATTGGTTCGTCCTATGTATGCTGCATCGCAACAGCACTTAAATTTATACACAACTGAACTTTTACGAAAATAGGACAGCCGATCCTTAACGAAAGATGGAAACACAGGCCTTGTTTTATAAACAACACGCAACTGTACTGAAAAATAACCCGACGAAATACTAGCCGAAACTTTGTCAGTAACAGCAAGACATTGTCTACCAAGCCAAGGTAATTTGAGATACAAAGGACAGCGACTTGGCCCTTCAATTTTTGGTTCTTTAAACCGTTTAATCTTACGGGCAATAACCCGTTTCACCAAATTAATGGGGTACCCGTTCCCCTCAAAAATATCATGCAAGCGTGTTAATTCGCTGGCCAAGCATTCAGGAGAACAAATATTAAGGGCACGGTGAACCAAAGTTTCTATTAGGCCAATTTTGCGGGACTTAGGGACAAAAGAATTCCAATTAGTATATAGACCGGTGAAAGTCGGTTTACGAAACACAGAAGTTACGAAAACCTCATCCCGTCGCTGAACATAGACATCTAAAAATGGAAGACCTCCGCCCTTCTCCATCTCCATAGTAAACTGAAGAGATGGATGTAGGGAGTTTAGCTGAACTAAAAACTGTTCAGCTTCAGATGTGCTGTTAAATAATGAGAAGGTGTCATCAACATAACGTCGATAAATAAGTGGTTCATTAACCTTCTCAAATAGCACATGCTCATAATAACCTACAAAGATATTAGAAAGAAAAGGACCCAAAGGACTCCCCATAGCGACACCGTCCGTCTGTGCATACATTGTCCCGTTGAATATATATATATATATATATATATATATAGAGATTATATATATAATCTATTTGCTTGAACATTATATTTGTATAACTTTAGTGGGCTTAGTACTTTTGAGAAATTTTTATGAGAAAAAAGTGCGTCATCCAGAAGGGTTCGAACCTGGGAGCCCTAACAACATAGAGGAAGACATCAATTGATTTGATGTGTCTGGAACACTTGACCACGAATGATTTAACAATCTAAAAGAAGTCGAATCAAGCCTTATATAAACAAATTTTAGACTTCTCTTAAATACAAATCTCTGCTCTGAAAGTCTATAGATTAACAACCTACATATTTAATTTATTCGTTTAAAGATTTTTAAATAGATACTCGTATTTCAGTAGATATTCTGTTTATGATTAAACAGTATATTTGCACATATGCTACCAGGCATAGTATTTTTGAGAAATTTTTGTGTGATATATATATATATATATATATATATATATATAGATATGTATGAATATAAAAATATAAATGACTATATAAGGGACAAAGAAGTAATTTTTTTTATAAATTTACTGATTTGTTTTTATTTTAACTCTATCAGAATTCTTTTCTAAAAATTCATAAATGCTTTCGTATTTGCTCTTTACTTACACACACACACACACACACACACACACACACACACACACACACACACACACACACACACACACACACATATATATATATATATATATATATAAGCGGAAGTAATGGTTACTAATTATTTTTACTGAAAATACAACAGATACAGAAGCACAATAACAACTTTTTACAACTTCTTTAGGTGTTGTGTCCTCCAGGATGTAGGCGATCATGGCTCTTCCCAACTTCCTGTCTTTTGTAGCTCTTAAAATCTGTTTGCCTTTCTGTCATTTAAGCCAAAGTCTAAATGCAATATCAATCGTTATCTACTGTCTTCCTGATTATTCTCGCTTCTTCCCGCTCATTTTCTGTTCCTAATTCTTCCACACTCTGTAACCCATTGCGTTTTAGTGGCTTCATTGCCTTGCTTGGGGTAATAACAATTAAAAAAAAAGAAAAAAGAAGGAAAATTGATGTACCACCCGCCTCAGTGCTAAGCCGGATATCTTGCCTCTGCTGGTCTATCGGTTTCTTAGCAATGTTGGCGCTAGTAATTCTGGTGTTGCGCAAGCGATACATGACTCTAATCTCAGTATAGCCATTGCCGACATACTAACATCTTTTGTTGTTCTGAATGTGCAGGTGATGTAATGGATAGAAATGAGAAATCACATAGCTGTGTGCGAATTCTGTTTGAATTTATAACATCACTTGTTTAAATACCTTTAGGAAAGGTACAAATCCATCTCTTCTCCCTAGCAATGGATTAAATAGCAGGGCAGATTAAGATCTTTAGACATGGTTTACGAGCGGCATTTGCTAATCTAGGTTAAAGTTTGTACACGAGCACCCAGTGAGGCTCGAACTCGCTGCTGATATATAATCAGACTAACCTTGTTAGTCGTTTCTCTTCGCCCAACCTTGCACAATTTAAGAAAAAATATGTAGCGCCACTTTGCCCGCAGAAAGAAAGCTACGGGTCGAAAGAGTAAATTTCTAGAGTAAATATGCAAGTAAAAGAAATGACCTAAATGCATAAGGCCTTCAAATTCCACTCGATGTTAATGATTACAGAGTAAGAGGAGCCTCAAAAATCGGTATATCTTAATATAAAACAAATATTGGCTGAATTGAGTCACGCTTTCACAAACCTTCATTTTTCGTACGCAATCAGTCACTATATTTATTCTAATGATTACAAAATCTATTCAAACCATTATAAAAATGCATCGCAGACCACACGCTGTCTGCAATCTGTGTTTTGTGCAGCCTAGTCTACGCCAAGTTATCCACTGTAAACTGAACTCATATTTATTATAATAGGATGAGAGTGATTGCCACACCAAAATACAGTAAACGAATTGTTTGTAACAACCAGTTCTCATCTAATCCCGTGCTTAAAAGTATAAAAATACTACACTCAGTGTTCTTTTAGATGAAAAAGCACACATTGTACGGGATTAAAATATATAGAGAAAGTGAGATCGAACAAGGTCGGCCTCCTAGTCTCAAATCGTGTGACTCCTGTCTCAGCGCAGTCTGCTTGCGCCCTCAAATGTGCTGAAATGCTGGACGACCCTGTATGAATTCATCGCGTAAAATACTCCATACTTCCCCATTTGGGAGAAATGCTTTCTATTCATTTCGTACGTTCGTTTCATGATGAATGTCACATCAGCAGATGACGTGTACTTAGTTTGCCGCGAGATTCGCAATTTTTACTTCGCCATATGTCTTACTTTAATACTGAATGAATTATGGATTTGACTGCACCAACCATGATTGTTCGACCGACCGACATCGCTTCCTCTACTTTAATTCGTTGATTTTGGTACTTTTTATATTTTTGTTTTTAATTCGTTTTCAGAATTTTTTCGTTTTTTTGTTTTTGAGTTTCTTTTTTTCCAATATTTCTGAAATAATCGTTTTTCGTTCAACTAAAATGTTTTTTGAGACATTTAACCATTGCAAAAAATGATGTTGTTTCCTTTATTGTTTTGTGCACTATATTTTCCACTAATGTGTAATTTCTAAAGTTGACATTATCTCAAAGTTTAATTGCATTTTTTTAAAAAGTTCATTTTTTTTTTGCAATATTATTTTAAACATATCAATTCCATTATTAGCTAACGTGTTCCAGCTAAATTATTCCACATCAAATGTGCTGGCTTTTATGCTTAAAATTACTTTACTCTTTTTTTATTGAGCATAACACGCGGGTGGACGTGTTAAGTGCTAATGACATCCACCGGGCTAATTGATATTCTGTACAAAAGAACATTTGGAGACGACAAAATTATAAAAGCACGCATTACTTCTCATCAGAAGTAATCAGTTGTTTAAATTCTACAAAAATAGA
>JBBBDQ010000792.1:2520000-2522500 GCA_037127315.1 Ascarosepion bandense | reverse complement strand
CGTTTTTTTTAACAGCTTGGCACTTAGTCTGATTTTCCCGTCGTGGAAGTAGATGAATCGGGGTCAAAGTGAATATATCGAACCCAACGAAAGAAAAGTCTATCGATTTTTTTCTTGTGTGCGAGTTGCCATTTTTGAAACAAAAATTATTAAGTAAGTAGCAAGCTAGGATTTTTTGTCGGTCTTTGACGACCATTGTTCATTTTCTTCTGCAGAATGGGTTTCGCTCTAAGAAACCAAGCCGTCAAGCAAATATTCGTTCAGAGACAAAACAGCAATCGTTATTTTCTCGGAAACTTTATGGTTTCACAATGATTTCTTTTTGTTTATGTTCAATACGTTTGGGTCAACATGGCGGCTCAACAAAAAAATATTACGTAGTATAAATAAAAGAAAACAAAAAAAAAACAATGATTGATCTATTGTGATATAATAATTTTCTATATTACTAAGTCAGCACACGCACTACGCCTTGCAATTATCTAACTTGATAATGAACTCCTTTTTGATTACGAATTAAAGACGTAAGAAAAATATATAGCACAGGCGGTGTTTTAGTTTTACTGATAAAAAAAAACAAAAACGGAAGCATGCATAGTAATTTTCTAAGGGTAGCTTAGATGTGGCACAAGGCCGAAAGTATGGAGCACCCAATGAATATAGGTTTGGAACGAGAAATCGGAGAGCAGAGTTCAAATTCCAGTTGAACCCGTAGCATTCACTTACGCACAACTACCCTTGGGAAAGATATTAATCCGTCTCTTCCCTCCAATTATGGGTTAAATATCAGGACAGATTGGATTCTATAGTTTTGGTTGGCAACTAGTCTACAGCGGAAAGTAATGGCAGCTTATTGCGAAAAAATCTTCTGCCAAGTCAGTCATGTCCCTTTCGAGATATGATCGCCCACGCCTGTATCACGTATGGCACTTAACTGATTTGTGAGTATAGTATTTGCCCGGTTCACACTCCACATTGCCCGGTTCACACTCCACCCTCGTCTATTGAACAGGTGAAGAGGCTCAGCCCTTATTCCCTGTTTAGGATGTGGTTTCTGGCTTTCTCTTCTCCAATCTTTTCACTCTTTTCTTTTTTCAATTGGAGTAGATAGACTAAACTATCGCCCGGTTCACACTCCACCCTCGTCTATTGAACAGGTGAAGAGGCTCATCCCTTGTTCCCTATTTAGGATGTGGTTTCCGGCTTTATCTTCTCCAATCTTTTCACTCTTTTCTTTTTTTCAATTGGAGTAGATAGACTAAGCTATCGCCCGGTTCACACTCCACCTCGTCTATTGAACAGGTGAAGAGGCTCAGCCCTTATTCCCTGTTTAGGATGTGGTTTCTGGCTTTCTCTTCTCCAATCTTTTCACTCTTTTCTTTTTTCAATTGGAGAGATAGACTAAGCTATCGCCCGGTTCACACTCCACCCTCGTCTATTGAACAGGTGAAGAGGCTCAGCCCTTATTCCCTGTTTAGGATGTGGTTTCTGGCTTTCTTCTCCAATCTTTTCACTTTTCTTTTTTCAATTGGAGTAGATAGACTAAACTATCGCCCGGTTCACACTCCACCCTCGTCTATTGAACAGGTGAAGAGGCTCAGCCCTTATTCCCTGTTTAGGATGTGGTTTCTGGCTTTCTCTTCTCCAATCTTTTCACTCTTTTCTTTTTTCAATTGGAGTAGATAGACTAAGCTATCGCCCGGTTCACACTCCACCCTCGTCTATTGAACAGGTGAAGAGGCTCATCCCTTGTTCCCTATTTAGGATGTGGTTTCCGGCTTTATCTTCTCCAATCTTTTCACTCTTACGTAGCCCCCTGCACATCAGTGGCGTTACCGCCTGGCTCGGGGTGATATGATTAAAGTTATGTTTGTTTAGTAGCACATCAATTTTTCGTGAGTCATTTAATGTCGAAACTCAATTTTCTTGGGTGCATTAGTAATTTCTTTTACAAAAATATATTGCGGGCAATTTGTTAACTATGAAAATGTTTATACTTTTATAGTGTTTTGACTTCAGTTTGGGGGTTAACTATTTGCCCATAGCTGGGACATTAAGAGGTTTTACCACCCCCGGTCAGGGGCGACCTGGGAACAACATCAATTAAGAGGTATTTCCATGCTCATCAAAAAATCCCGATCAGAGGATTTGCTGCCGGATATAATTTATTCCAGGACGGAAGATGTCGCTGTTGAAAGTCTCGTTAGTGTGATTTATTATTGTATATTACAAAGAAAAACTTATTGACAGCAATTTTTTAAAAACAAATTAAAAACATGGGCGAACGCGCTCTGTTACAGATATTTTGAAATTTTAAATTCACCAGTTGTAATTAAGGAATTGTTTTTGCAAAACAAGCGTTTTTATATAAGTATTGTGAATTCTGGGTGATGAACCGCACAAAATAATGAACAACAAAACAGATATTTGAGATGGAAAAATAAGTTATATTAAACGTAAAGATACAAACTTGAACGCAGGTTAGTAATCCATGAATACA